>KV448135.1:0-113273 GCA_001658105.1 Rhizopogon vinicolor AM-OR11-026 | reverse complement strand
CCATCTCTCTTCGCAAACTTGTCGAACATTTTACATTTGGAAGTTCGGAAACAGGAAGAATTGTCTGAAGAAGAATCGCCTGGGTGGGCCAGCGAGTTGATAGAAAGCACCCTGCATTGTATCGAGACTCACATCTTGCGGGAGTTGAAGTACCGCGCCCATATAGAAGTTCCGGGTTCGTATACCTTACTTGGCGTCTCCGATGAGTGGCAATGTTTAAGGGAGGGCGAAATATTCGCAACTGTTTATGATGAAAGGGCGGGACTTCACAAGGCCATCACAGGGGATGTTGCCATAACGCGCAGCCCGCAGATTCACCCAGGCGACATGCAGGTTGTGACAGCTGTACGACGGCCGGAGTTGGAACACTTGAAGAATGTCGTCGTATTCTCATGCGAGTAAGTCTTTCTATTGGCTTGGAACAAACGCACACTGAACTACAACTTTGACAGGGGACAACGAGCGCTTGCATCATATCTTGGTGGAGGTGACCTTGATGGCGATGACTTCAACCTCATCCTTGATGTGAGCTACTTTATTTCATACATGTAGTCCTGTCTGAGCATTCCGCAGCCGGATCTACTGCCAAGAAGACGTCGCGATCCAGGAGAATACACGCCGGTGCCCATCAAAATGACAGAACACGTATCTGGCATCGCCGATGTCGTAGAATTCGTATTTGACTATGTGAGTCACATCACATCCAGCCCTCCAAATAGTTACAAATGAATTGTGAAATCTAGATTGAGGCGGACCTCGTCGGCCTAATCGCTACACATCACCTCAGGTTTTCTGACCTGAATGATCCAAGTTGCAATGAATGCATACAGCTTGCGAATTTCGCCTCACACGCAGTCGATTTTCCGAAGAGCGGCACTCCCGTCAACTTCACCGACCTACCCAAATTCCCGCGAAATACTCCCAGGCCTGATTTTCTTGCCAAAGAAGGTGCTGATCTCGGCAACAACGATCAGTATTACAGTAGTAAAAAGCTGCTCGGTACACTCTTCCGTCGTGTACCGGTGGCGAAGTGGGTGCCTCAGGAGTGGAACGAGGACTACTCTCCATCCGATGGAGCCAGTGTGGAGGGGGCCCTCACTCGCGTGGGCCTCCGTAGTCTTGGCCTTACAGGATTGACTGGCCCGACTACAGAGTTAATAGGGGAGATGACCTATTTGCTCGATGCATATGGCGAACAGCTGATGGTGATCGGGCAGACGCACACACTTCTTAAGAAGAAGAATAGTCACGTTTCGGAGGCGGAATTGGTGAGCGGGACCATCATGGCCAATTGGTCCGACCATCATCGTCGGCGGGACGCAGTGTCTGCAATGAACTTGCAGGTAAGCATAACGTCCGATCTGCGCTATAAATTCCTTGATGATATTTCTAGACGCGTGAGCTCGTGCGTGCCGTCAGGGCAGAGCTCCAGGTGAAGGACTTGGAGACGACATCGGAGATAGGAACGTATGATTACGAGGAAGATGATTACGATGATTGGACCTTCCGCGAAGAGTTCGATGATACGGAACTGCGAGGTATGGCAGAAACATTCAAGCGCTCTTGGGCAGCGTGGTGTGTGGCAGAAGATGCCCTGGAGAAAGATCCGGGAATATTTGGAGCTCAGAGCTTTGGTTTGATCGCCTTAGGTAGGATGGTCGAGGTTTTGAAGGCATCTTATCACATGTAAGAATCGAGGAACAGAAGCTGGTAGTACCCCCCCTTATGCACTAAAAGTATGTCTCGATGCCCTAGTACCCCTGTTGGTGGAATTGTATATCATAGGAACTCACTCATGTACAAACCTTGAAATTGATACCTGAATTTTTGCTTCCAACGGAATCTAAGCTTCAACTTGCATGCAGTAATTATCAAAATCAGTCTCGATATGAGTGTTTATACATGTACTACATCAGTGCTGGAATGGCAATATCCAAACCTCAGTAGTTTCAACGACCTATACATTACAACTTTGAGATACGTGAGTGGTTTCAAAAATACGAAAGCTATAATAGCAACCAGAAAAATAACTAGGAGCAAGATCATGATCGGCAGAGTAAGATTACGCGTCGAGGAGTTCCCTGGGCATGTCCACAAAAGCAGCAGACCCATTTCCCATAAGAGCAAGCTGGGTGAGGGACGCTGCAGTCTGGCGGTAAATCCTCTCCAAGGCCGGATGAGCAGGCCGCCCTTGTGACTCTGTGGAGAACGGTGAGCGGATATAATCAACTCGACTCGACCAACCCAACTCACGCAAAATGGCCTGGTTTACTTCCGTCGCGAGGTTAACTCTTGCCGCCTGCCCCGCCACTTCGGCGGCATCCCCACCCGCCCCGAGCGGATCCTCGAATGCCATGATCACACTTGTGCGCTTGAAAATGGCGCGCACCTCCGGGCGGTCTTTATAGTCTGACTGCAGCTCCTGTCCGTAGGCAACGGCATTCTCCAGAGCAGACCCATACTGTGCCGCAGTCGCACCTGACAAACTCGAAAGTGAATAAGAGGCGAAAGATGTTTTACGCTTGGGTTTGATTGGAATGGCACTGCTGTTGCCGCTGCCGCCGCCATAGCCACTCATAACTCCACCACTGGAAGCATCCGCCCCGTCGTCGACGTCCATCCCCATTCCATCCAAGCTGCCTTTATCATCTCCATCCATTTCCACATTCATCTCCGCTTCCTGAGCACGCATCCGCTTCTTAAGCTCCGCTGCCCCCAGCACAAGCTCCACAAACTTGCGGCATCGTAGTTTGAAGAGCACAAGTCCTGCATCTGCGTCAAGCGCTCGTGGGAAGTGCGTTTGTGTGTCGGAAAGCGCGGTGTCGATATCACCAGCAAGCACAGCGTGCACAATACGTGTACGGATATCGATGTCGTCCATGGGTGTGGGGGAGATTATGGGCGTTTGGTTCACGTCGTCCATATCCATGATCTGATCCTGTTCGGATACGCGACTTGTGGAGGACGAAGCAAACGTGTTTGATGATTTGAGCGTCGATAGTCCTCCTCGAGCGGAGGATTGCGCCTCGAACGCTCGTGCCGTACGTACATATCCGTGATGAGACAGGTACGCAAGGACGAGATCATTAATCTGAGACTTCACGCGGGTATCTGTGTTGGATGTCGATGCTGAAGTGAGATCTTTGCCTTCACCACCAACTAATGGCGACGTCCAGGGCGCAGACTGAATGCGTGTCCATACCGCGTTTCGTTGTTGAAGCACGTGATCCTCGATGTCAAACTTAAACGGTTCGTGGCCAAAATTAGCTCGCACAGACTCTCCAGGATGACAAAGCCCGACTGCTGGGTAAACATCACAATCCTTGCCGATGTTATCGAAAACAGAGCCTGCGGGAATTTAGAATAAAATTAAGTCGAGCGTGGTACGAACACGCACCAAGCAAAGCACCGTTCTTTGTGTAGAACGCACGGTTCTGGCTGAAATCGATACCACAGCCAATGATGTCACCAGCTAATAGTTTCAAAGTTGGCCGAGATATGCAAGTACCTCATGAAGTTAACTAACCTCCGAACTGGGGACCATACGGTGTCCCCGTCTTCTCAGCTGCAAACGACGAACCGTCATCGCCGTGATATCCCCACGAGTTTTTCTCCCACCCTGGTAAGCGGGATGGTTTGAATTCGCGACTCACTAGACTACAAAGAGGATGTCAGATGAATTAATTCCACATGGTCAAGTTTTGATCGGACCCAACGCTGATATGCCTGAATTCGAATATGAGCACATGGACTATCAGGTGACTCCATGCATAAGCTACTCACCCCTTGTTGCTATTTGTCTTGCTGGTGACCTCGACCTCGTAGTAATATATCCCACAGGCAGGAGGGATAGGGAAAATCGTGCGGGCAGCTGCGGCATCTTTATCAGAGCTGCCTGGGGATCCTGTTTCAAGTTGTGTGACGTGTCAGATAATTCTACTGTCTCAGCATAGACCGACCTTGGTAGTTAAGATCCCTTCCATCTGCGGAGACACTTAAGAGAGGATTTCTATATTCGTCACTCCACCTAGTGGGGAGACGCAGGGGCGCGGGTGATATTAGAATATGTTCCTGTTGTGGTCGAGAGGATAATTCTCCGGAATAGCTCATCTCTTCCTCGTCGCTATCGAAGCTGGGAGACCTCTGTGATCCCCTCCTACCAACACCATAGTCGGCACGGACGATCACAGATTCAATCTTGGGAGACGAGGGAAGCTGAGGAGATGTGTCTGTCTGCAGAAGGTGCCGTAACGCAGAATGGTCGAGGTATGAGGGGCGAGAAAAAGGTGCAATGTCAATAGCCATTGGACCCGCGCTCGGGTTAGCTAAAGCTGGTCTGTGAGTGCTAGGCGCCCTAACTCCGGTTCCACTTGCCCTACGAGCACGAGAAGGTGAAACGGATGAAGAGGTCGGGCATGCGGTGTCAGCTCTGATTATGCGCGGTTCGTAATATACGTGAGCTGGTGCAGTTCCTGTGCCTGAGAGGATAGAGGGATTTGGCTGTGTGAATGACCGAGCGGTCGACCGTACAGGAGGGCTGGACGCTACAGCCATGGAGCTAGATCCACGGATGCTACTGATACCTGTATTAGGACTGCGCTGCGACCATCCTTGGCTCACAATACGAGGGCGCGACTGTGGGGGTGCGGGAATGGAGATGACGGACTCAATATTTCGAGCGGAGGAATTAGATATACCACCCCGAGGTGGAATGGAGATACTAGAGGACCTTGCTGGTCTACTGCTCATCTTTTGGCTATCTTGTGTAGATGAGGTTCCTTCAGGGTTGTGACTCGCCACTTAGGCAGGCTAGGTGTATGATATATCTGATAACTGTGATCAGGAAATCAACAGCAGAACGACATGGAGGAAGCGTACTGTAATGAAAGCGTCAACAGCAGGTGCTATGATTCGTTTGCAAGGAGTTTGGCCTATTACAGGCCCTTAAGCTGAACCATCGTCATCGACAGAACAAGTGCCAGCTCTCAAATGTCACGTTGCGGGGTAGGTCACACATAATAGTCACCCTCGTGACAACTCCTCGTCACGCTGGGTACGCGTCCTCAACGCCTCACGAACTCTTGCTTTCAGATCACTACCATGGTGCGCATTCATGTCGTTCAGTCTGGAGACAAACTAATAATCATGTATTTAGGATCCTTCATATCGCATCATCCCGACTATCCAACCTCAATCTGCGTCTATAAATGATACTGCAGGCACCTTAGGCCTCCATGACACCCTCCAGTACGGACTTCGCAGCATTGCAACAGAGACGAGCAAAGACGGCTTCGAGAACCGTCTTGCAAATGTGTGTTCGAGTCCACTGTAAATCGTGCATTCCCATCTAATAACGTTCGTAGTGGCAAGAGACACAGGACAACCTAAAGCTAACCATGCTGCGTGATCTCCAAGGTCTGCATGCACCTATGAGGTTACTTATGGAACGCCGAATCGTGTCCGCCGTGAGTGTGCATGTATGTGCCGAATATTTAGAATTTGAATGATAATCTTCTAGAATCCTCATATGCCTGCCATGCCACAATCAAACATCCATCTCGACATCTTGATGGGTCGGGATGAGACACTTGACCCAGCTGACTTCTTCCTCGGTGCGTGACTTAGCTGACACTCAGATGACATGGTTTGACTGGTCTTCAGGCATGGAGAGCGGTCCACCATTAAACATTCACAACGAGATGGAGAAGAAACTGCGACTGTAAACTTTAGATTGTTGTATAACATCCTATCCCTGCCTAATGTCATGACCTTAATTATGACAGCAAAGTTCTTTGCAAACTGATTTCAATATGAAAGGATGAGTGAGCCAATGCCGCCATCTTTAAATCGATTATACGTGGGGTCCGTATGATATGGATACAGCGTGATGTGTGTGATGTGAACAGCAAGATGGGTGAAATACGGATGAACCAATAGATACGTTACTCCGGGGGTACTGGATCTGCAATGTCATGTAACAGTGAATGACTCTCCGCATCCACATGCATCCTTGATATTAGGATTATTGAACACGAATTTGGAGCTACAGAGGGAAGGAAGGTGTATCACATCAGTTCCGTGCTAAAGACAGACATGAAGAACAACCTACCTCAGCGAGTCCTCCTTCCAGTCCATTTCACTGCCTATTATCGAGAAAAGCGCCTTGCTGTCTATAAGCACCTTCACTCCATCCTGCGTCACAGCCTCGTCAAACTTGCCCGGCTTATCCACATAATCAAGGTGGTAAGACAAGCCGGCACATCCCTTGTTGCGCACACTTATGCGGATCAATTGCGGTGTTGGACTATGAAGCAAGCCACGTAGCCGCTGCACCGCAGTCGGTGTCTGTCACAAATGAGCAAACAAATTCAGTTAGTCTATGATTAGCACATACCATACTTAACACCGCTTTGGTGGATCGGATGGTTGGTCGCGGTCGCTCTGCTTTTGGCACGGGTGGTGGGCGAGCAGCTACCTGCGGAGAGGCTGCATCTGATGATAGTGACTCTGCAGTGGGTACCACGACAGGTGGTGAATCTTTGAGAGGCTGCTTCGTATTGGGGCTCGTGTGCGCTGCCGGCGGTCGCTGAGGTTGCGAGCTTAATGCGGACATCATCGCACGACGATGGTTGGAGTAAATGGCGACAGAACGTATTGAGTGAGTGACATTGCGTCCCGAACGCAAGTGGGCTATTGAAGATAGCATATAGACGATAGAGCAAGAGATAGTTAGCGGATTGCACCGGAGCACAACTTCAAGAACATGACAAAACCGAGATATTGACACTTGCTTGGTCAAATTATTACGTAATATGCGTCAGCCAATTATGATGTCTCGATTTCACTTTTTGTCGCCTGCTGTTGTAAGTGGGACTGCGTCAGCCAATCACGATGTCTCGATTTTACTTTCTGTTGCGTAACCGGTGAAATTACTGGAGTGAGGCTGAGCACGAGGAAATTGACAGTCCGAGCGGAACCGCGCCACAGGTCCGTGGGCGGCAGAATGACCCCTGGCAGGCGCAAGCAGGAGGGCGGGCAGAACGCGTCCGGAAAGAAGGACGGACGGGGTAGAATCAAACGCAGAGTGTCCTAGATATGTTCCGAAGTGCGAGGACGCGTCGTGCGCGTCTTCTGTATGCTATCGTATCGCGTAACGCTCAGCTGACAGCCGCGAATTTCTGCGAAACAGCTCAGCATCATTGGAATTCTAGGGCCTATAGCTTACCACTGTCTCTTACAATGTGTTTAAATTTTTATCCGTTACTCACTAAGAAATGGTATGTACTCGCCGAGTACTCTCACTAGAATAGATTTACTAAGTCATAACGGTTGATCTCTACAAGACTTTCGCAGGACACACGGTACTTACATAACTCACGAGATGAAGGTCAGGTTCACTGGTTGTTTTGGGACAAGCAATTGAACCTTTGGAAATGCTATGCAAACGCACGACATCAGGCTCGGTCATACATATAATTGTGAACATCGTGACTCGTGAGGACATATGCATCAGTCCGATAATGACAATTTAACTACTGTCAGCGGTCGCGGCAAAGGTAAGCGTCTCGACGCGCCCCTTTCCCTTGCACTCTTTCTGTAATAGTTCGTTGATCTCACGGATTCGCGAGGGCTCGATGAGCATAACCTAGGCCATTCCGTCAAATCAAACAAAAAGTAGACCATGAGCACACATACAGTTTCCCAGCTTTCTCCCTTGTCTTGTTTCTCGACCTTCTCAGTCAATGCAAGAAGCTGCTCCTGCAGACGTTCCCCTTCGGCAGCCGGGACAACAACGCGTACTCGCATCCTTGCACGCTGAATCGGCAGCGTCGAGTTACTTTGGATGAGTCGCAATGTCTCCGCCACCTGTGATTCTGTGATAAGAAAAATTATATTGCATATCGATGGACTGTCACTCACTTGACTCTTAGCATTCTTTCCTGCTTTCACACTCACACCTGCTTCAGCCATAGCCTTTTCGATCATTCCGACGGGGTATGGACGTTGAGTGCCAGGATCAACACATTTCTCGGCGACCAATGTAGCAATCTCCTTGCGGAGGGAAGCGAGATCGTGATCACGCTCTTTCTCTCCAACTTGAACTTCGCCTTTCTCTAAAATCTATAGTAGATAAGCAAAAGGTTGACACAGCGTTAGAGAAAGACAGACCTCCTTGACGACATCATCTACTGAAGTGGTCCCAAATGCTTTCTTGAGATCATTAGACTTTGCGACCTCGCCTTTGGATACATTCATAAAGACATTCGAGATTTGAAGGACATCATCTTGGTTTTTCTCACTGCGCAAGGACACTGATTGGCCATGGAACTAATGTACGAGCGCGATCACCTACACTCCGTTCCTCCATTCCTGCACCTTGTTCTTGTAGCAGGCAATCTAAGAAAAGTGGACTGTCAGACCACGTATGTCAGGACACAGGATATGCACACTGCACCTCAAATCGTTTACCACTCTTCTTCAAGCGTACGATGGATACATTTGTGAGCCTGTACTTCACCTCGCATCAGCATACAGCCCTAGTCCTGGTAGCTCAACACTGACTTGATTTGGTTTGAGGGTTGTTGAATAGGCATTGCGATTCAATGATACAGTTGCGTATGAGCTATGATCCAAATGATGCTATAGATACAGTGAATAAATGGTAGTAGGAGCCGAGCGATATGATTCGAATCCGTGACCGGCAGCGAAATGACAAAATCTTTGTCATTGTTTGTCTGTATGACACCTTTGGACTAAGCAGGTCTCACTTGCAGTGCACCGCAGCGCGTACCACAGTCACCACGGAAGCTGTCCCTCTCCGTCCGGGAATCCGAGCTTCGCAGGTGATCAGGAAAATCGAGGAGACCGATAGAAAGATCATTTCAAGACGATGAAGGGGTTCACCAAAGCAATCAAGCGGTAAGCTCATCCTTTCTCGGCTTTCTACTATAACAATCGGTGATATTCGTTGCATCCTTCCGCTTGAGTTATATTCCCTACCTACTGCATCGGCGTGTACGGAGATGGACTGACGATCGTGTGTAGGACACCCCACCTTGTCACATCCAAAGTTGGCTTTGCAAAGAGTGAGATCCAAGCTTTATGGTCAACTACTGACAAATTATTTGCTGACCGCCAGAGTCTTCTGATCCCGAATTTGATGACTATAATCGCCATTTCATTTCCATCGAGCAGGCCACAGAAAAGCTGCTTAAAGATACCAGGGCATTCTCCGAATCAGTTATCTGTTCGTTTTGTCCGCGCGCTCTTTTATACTTCCTAACGCACACTCAGCACTTTTCACTTCCTCGGCGGGCTTCGCCAACCATTTCAATTTTATATTCTCGCCATTGGCTGCCGAGTACAACTTGCAAAGCAAGCACCCCTCCGCCGAGGCAACTATTGCAAACACTCCTCCGTATGCGACAGCTCTAGACGAACTTCGTACTGCAATTTCCCCTGAACTCGAACTCATCGAATCACGAATCGTTGCTCCCGTGAAAGAGTTTCAAGGTGTTCTGAAGATGATCAGGAAGAGCATCACTAAACGCGATCATAAGCTGGTCGATTATGATCGGTTCAACAACTCACTCACTAAACTGAGAGACAAGAAAGAGAAGAGTTTGAGCGACGAAAAGAATTTGTTCAAGGTACGTACCCGTCTCTTCTTTTCAGTGACATGTTGACGTTCGTGTAACCAGCTTGAGCAAGATTTTGAGATCGCCACAAATGAGTATGACTACATTAACAACGCGCTCAAGACAGATCTCCCACGGTTCATGCAGCTTGCAACTAATTTTATCGATCCTCTTTTCCACTCATTCTATTATATGCAGTATGTCCTTGGCTGTCGGAAGAACCAGCTTTTGCAAATGTTTTACGATTCAACAGGCTCAACGTTTATTACCTTTTCCTTGAGAAAATGAATTCATTCACGGAGGGTCGATATGATGTTACCAACGTCCCTGGCAGTCAAATCCAGGCCGACTATGACGAGAAGCGAACGGATGCATGGAGTGAGATGGAGGATCTCAACATTACCAAGCGCATCATATCGACCTGTATGCTCAACCCCGGGTTCTTCCTCGTCGCGTCTTCTTTACTTACTTTCCCTCTAGCGAAACTCGTGCAAGCCAATCGCACAGCTGGTGGTAATACGCTTTCTGTTGGTTCAGGTTCCATCGGTCGTTCTCCTAGCGTTGCAAGCGCTGCCAGTGCGAGTAACCGCTCAATGCCTCCATCACGAACAGCCACATCTTCTTTTACCAAGAAGGCCCCACCACCGCCGCCAGGTCAGACAGCTGTACCTCCTCCCCCGTATTCTGCTTCTGCAAATGGTGGGACCTCTGCAGCTGCAACAAAAAGGCCCCCTCCCCCTCCACCAGTGAAACCCAAGCCGAAGCCAGAGCCGGCAGTAGAGTATGTTACAGCACTATATGATTTCGATGCCCAGGTAAGTGACCGTCTTATCTTATCATGGGACATAGAGCGGACCTCTTAATCCCAGGCCGATGGAGATCTATCTTTCAAAACCGGAGACCGCATTGAAATTGTAACTAAGACGGAGAGTCAGGAAGATTGGTGGACTGGCCGTGTCAATGGTATGGAGGGTGTATTCCCCGGTAACTACGTGCAGTGATGCGTGTATGAACAATTCGACAGTTGAGTACATTATGTACATATTTTGTTAGGGAGCATTAGGTACCCTCGTGTTTTGGAATCAAGATCTGCGTCACTGGCAGACACGCGTCTCACTGCCTTCTACGTTGAGCTTGTCTGCACGTCTGAAAAGGCCATCCTCTCTTTGAGTAACTGTGCACCGGCCAGCCCGTACTTGTTGCGCCTATGCAGGTATTCTCTAATTCACTTGACGTCACTAGGGATTCGAGTCCTCAATATTACTTCGACTGCAAATATTTACATGTATTTATCGAGGGTGTCGATGAAGTGCGGAAGATGACATATTGTGGAGTCACGTGCGATGACATCAATCTCCTCTTCCGACGTCATAGTAAGCAGCATGGTGGATATATAACAGCGAACACATACTATGTTCATTGACCAGAAGCATCATGTTCCGAAAAGCAATCACCCCCAACGCGCGCATTTTTAGCGCATCCTATACCCGTTCTATCCATGTCACGCCTGCTGCTGGCACGGTTACCGAGAAGGTGTCCGAGATGGCAGAGAAGGTACAGCATAACACCCTGGGTTGTATTTCCCTCATGAACTCATCCGTTTTAAGGTGAATAAAAAAGTTGGTAGAGGCCTTGCATCGGCAATCGAGACAGGGGAGAAAGCGGCCGAGAAAACGAAGGGGACACTAGGTAAATCATAAAGTCAATCCTTGGCGGCGTGGAACTTGAGTTTCGATTTGGCTGTCTTGTAGGGACGACATCGGCATCGGCAGGGCAGAAATCTGAGGAGAAAACAAAGCAAGCAAAGCGGTTTACTCAGGAGACAGCGGAGCAAGCAAAGCAAAAGGGTAATCAGGTGCGTTATCCCTGTGACACATAAGTAAACGGCTGCTGATGACCTCTACGTCTACGCAGGCTGCTGCCAGCGCGCGAGAAACCAAGGACGACGTGAAGAGTAGGATGTCGAAGTAATGACGAACTACTACTCCGAGTCGGTATGCGTTTGCATGTAGCTTGGACTCGGACACCATCCGCACCTGCTTTATCATATGACAATCCTAATATTTATGGTTTCAATGGACTGTAACTTGAAGATTCACCTCGACTTGACCCCGACATAAAATGTCATAGACTGAAAAGATGCTTCAGAGGTTTCGATAACCCGATTCCCACAGCAGAAGAAATTTCACCGGTTGAAACGTTCAAGTCGGGTACTGACCTTGGAAAAAATGTTCCTGTCTCTTGCATGGGTTCCCGTTGATCGTCAACACACAGCGCTCTTATCCGAAGGTAAAGTATGAGCAATACGAATATGTAGCAGAAGACGCACCTCGGGTACTTTATGCAGAAACTATGTACGACCATGGAATCGAATGGAACATCCCGCACACAGGGGAAGTAATGAATAGAACGATGTCGATATTGGCATATGACTACACTGCTACGTAGTAGATAAGGACAATAGCCTGGCACCGGTCGTAGCGATTCCCCGTTAGATACTACGGTATCGTTGTTAGAAGAGGTCCAGCTATCATGATGCAGGCTTGATCAGGATAGCCAACTGTCAGGAAGGCCGGACCGATCATCGACGTCGTCAGTTCTGAGTACTTATGATTACGTTGGCCGTTCAAAGAGCGAATGAACTTTGGGGTGCATGATACTGGTCTCGTTAGACCAGACGTTCTGGAAACTTTGTGCTTGTTGGGGATGTTTCACTGAGTCAGGCTGTTTGGCCAACTTCCCAAAATATCTGTACCAGTAGATTAATGCGGCGAAACACTAGGAATGTAATAGGTGATGATGTACCGTCCTATGTACTTTGCGGTACTTCGTTGCCTGAAGGATATGTGATAATCTATTTGCAATTGATTTGCAGTTCTTAACCCCGATCAAGAGCTGCCAGTTCCTGATTAACTCGGGCTCTTCCGGTCCCACTCACGCGACGTTATTTTCAACTCGAGTCTCACCCCTTCTTACTTTCCAGAACGTTTGGTTCGAGACTACATAGAAGCCCCCACGAGAAGCTGAGCGCCTTTATGTGATCTCCCAAACTTTGGCGGTTCCCTCGGACATCCCAACAGAAAAAGGGTTCGTAAAACTAAAGTTAAAGTTCAGGGAAGCGATCCCGTTTCATGAGCGCCAACTCTCAGATATATAGTCCAGGCGTGGTAGACCAACCCTCCAATCACTGGATTATGGCATGAATATAATCGTCCAATGCAACGTACGGAATAAATGTGAATTCACAAAGAAACAACAGTTGTCTTCGTCTTAGACTGGTCGAAGGGTAAAGACGTTCAGATCTTCTTAGACCGTCTTCAAGGATCCAGCCTGGTAACCGTTCTGATCGCAGAAGTAGGATTTCTCATACTTGGCAGCAGTAAGGGGCGAACTTAATTTGGACAGCTTACAGCAGTTTTCAATTGAGATTCATTTGAGAATAATGAGATTTGTCATTTTTTCGACACACATTCTAAAAACGGAATACTTATTTGATATACCTTGAGCAATATGCCATCGTAGTCATTTACATGTACATACATCCACACGGACATTGTGCTGATGCAGTCTAGTACACCCTCCGAGCGCTCGAAGCAAACAGAAGTGCCAGCGGCACCAACACTCATCCTGCACGATGCCCAAACTCCAGTGGAACGGTAATGAGCTCAGTTTCCAAGGTCATGATCTGGGAGTGGCACGGGGAGTTTAACGCGAGGAAGACGTGAATACAGCACTGCCTAAACGCTGTTGACTTCATTGCACGTGCAGTAGATGTTGCACTTCCTTCGTAGTAGCCACCGAAGGCGTTGTCGACGCGTCTGAGGATAGCAAATCTGTCGAGACCCTTGGAGCCAAAATCACAGGATAATGGCGGGGACCCTGAGGTCCTCAGCGGCCATATACAGGACGTAAGTGAGCGTAGGGTAGAATACAGAGCCTTGAACTGAAGTATCACGATTTCCTAATCGGATTTAGAACGACTATCTTCATTCTATTATAAGGGTCTGCCTACGGGAGACCAACTCGGATTTGGAAACGGGCGCCTCTGAAAAAATGACCCCGCTAGCCGTGGTATTCGTGCCCAGGCCTCTACAGGCCTCGCCCTGCAATGATTTTTTGTCATTGGCTGACTTGTTGTTTGATCGGTCCGCGAATACTTTGCTTTCAGAAGAGTGCTATTTTGTACCGAGATAGTAACCATTACTGTGCAGTAACATTGATTGTTTCCCCTGTTATAAATCTACTACCTTCTCAGTGTAGCTTTGTACCACTAAGTCATCACCGATTTATCACAGCCTTCGGATTAATCGGAAGTCTATCTAAAGTCTCTTCGGACCGCAGTATTCCATGGCTCAGAGCTGGTTAATTTGACACTCGGTAAGCCGTTTGCCACGGATGGATCATGGCAGGCTATGATGAGATATTCGTGGACCAAGGCAGACCTGGTGGGCGCCCCATAGTCAGATGTGGCCAATGAGGCTGGCTGTCATATTTCAGCCCTCCAGAGGTGAAAAGGCCCAGGGCTATCCGCAAGTGGAAATATCTATCAACGGTTCTGCGATGACGCCGCCTGTCAGCTAACATGATGCGCAAAAATAAACCAAACTCTTGAGTACAAGGGGCACCCATCTCTGATTACGGTAAATTAAACACAAGCCAACCAAGATGTTGACAGGCGGGCTGTTTATTTATCTGATTGCGGAAAACTATACTCAAGCCAGCCAAAATGTTAACAGATGAGGCGTTTGTTTATCTCGGTACCGATTGTAAGCTCGTTGAAACTTGTTGAAACTTCAGAAGCCAGGCCCGTATGAGGAAGCCTGGGAGACATATGTCAAGCCTATGTAGCACAATCCATAATCTGACGCGTTCGGTTCCTTGCCCGCTCGATAGGTGCACCAACACAGCCCCTCGCAGCCCTCTAAGACTAGACGAGGCGTTTGTTCATCTCGGCACCGACTGTGAGCTCGTTGACACTTCAGACGCCAGGCCCGTATGAGGATGCCTGGGTGACATATGCCAAACATATGTCGCACAATCCATAATTTGACGTGTTCGGTTCCTTGCCCGCTTGATAGGTGCACCAACACAGCCCCTCGCAGCCCTCCAAAGCCATCTTAGGAGTGCTGACCTCTGCTGACCTTCGCAATTTTTGGTCATCAGGTTTCGTTAGTATGCGTTAGATGAAAAGGACGATAGAGAATGATTAGGGCGCGTGATTAAAGTAGTTCAAACAGCTTATTTCGAGGTCTGGTAAGTGGATATGACTTGAAACGCTCGCCTACAAAGAGAAGCCAACAAGGGACGATTCTCAATCTCTCTCCTGAATCCTGACAAAAACAGACATCACTTTTGGGCACATTTTTACATACCGACAAGGTGCATTGGTACAAAACCTAAGTAATGGGCCATGACGGGCGCCGGTGAGTCCAAGTAAACGACTCCGCGGAATCGTTCGTCAGGACGACGCCACTTATAAGCAGGGGGCAGTGACGGAGCTGTTTGGAACAGGGTCAGGGCGCCGAATCAAGGGATAATCTGGGGTAAATCGCTCGTCATTTGCTACCCCCATTACTATGATCTGAAAACCCAAGGGCAGCAGACACTTACCCAAAGGTGTACTCTCACTGCCCACGGTTCTGGTATCATACCGGTCCCGAACCAAATGAGCAAGCTTCAAGCTCACAGCGATAAAAACATGTATATATACTTACAGAGGGTTTGAGAAGGCCAACAGAATTCGTTCGAATAGTAACCATGACTGCGTGATGTGGGGAAATAGGCTTCGTCCGAAATGCTCGGCTATCATCACCCCAAGGAGAATTCGATACCTGCATTGAATTTGTGTTTATGAACTGCGAAACAACCACAGCCTACCACCCCTGCTAGAATTCACTCAGATTTACGCAGGCGGCATATCCATTCCAACGCAGAACCAGTAACATTTAATTTCGGGCTCTCTCGGGCTACGGGTAATCTTTGCGACATGGCCGCTCCATGGGGTCCCGCGGCCGGCTTGTATTTTAACTACATAGAAAGTCCACAAAGTTTAAAAGTTAACAATATGACATTATATTAGGAACTATATGAAGAGAGCTCACTTTAATCGGACGTCAAAACGGTGGCGGATAAGGCGGAGACAACCTGAGAGCACGATGGACTTGATTTGACCCGAGTACTGGAGCCCACTGGGC
This sequence comes from Rhizopogon vinicolor AM-OR11-026, assembly GCA_001658105.1. Taxonomy (NCBI): domain Eukaryota; kingdom Fungi; phylum Basidiomycota; class Agaricomycetes; order Boletales; family Rhizopogonaceae; genus Rhizopogon; species Rhizopogon vinicolor. The sequence goes on along the minus strand of KV448135.1, from coordinate 97,441 downwards.
AACACGTACAATTGAGGTGTATCTGATCAAAGCCTACCATGCGACCGGTGCTGAACAGTGAATAAGGTGCCTCGTAAAAGCTTGCAACCTGCCACACTATGTCATCACATCAGACGGTTGACAACTTAGCAAGACCAATCATACTACATATCTGCGCTTAGACCCTTTCCTAGTAGATATCAAAAAAAATAGTGATGGTGACTCATGCACTGCCAATATACCAGAATATATCTTTCCATGACAAAGCCGTGAGCTGTGAGAAGGAAGTGGACGAATCGATAAGTTATGAAACTAAACTTGAGCATGAACGTGAACGTGACTTGTGAGGGGACTCACTTACATTCTAATATGCTACGAATGGTAGTAGTAAGCGTAAGCATTTTTTTAAGCCTGCTCGGAAATGTACGATTCTGGACACGGTCTGTCCGACGTCCGTATACGCCATGGAGATACGATGTTCTCCCCAGATTCCCCAAGCTTGGGATGGAGTTGCTTGACTACGATCCATCGCAAAGGCCGCGCTCAAATGCGGAACATGAATCAAACGTTGCCTTACGCTGCCAGATTTTGGCTAGGCACTTACTAACTATTAGATCCGGCATGAAACCAATGCGGAATGCCGTCAATCATGTGTCGGTTCGAAGAAATGGTATATAAGCGACCAACGTCCTATTGGATTTTCCCTATCGTCTCCTTCAACACCTCAAACACTTCAAACACTCTCGTCTACCTTTCTTCTAAATCATGTCGCCTTTCTTATCCCTGAAGAAGAGGCTGTCTATAAGCAGCAAGGTATGTTTATAAAAACTCGCCTAAGTCATCCGCCAATGACAATCTGCCTATTTATCACAGAGCTCTCACAGCTCCAAGTCCACTCACACCTCTGAGTCCTTGGCAATTCATGGTCACCCATCGCCTATGGACATCACATATGCTGTTGTATGTCACTTAATTGCTCTATACTTGTCATATCTGACGAGTTCCCAGGCGTTTTCCCCTTCAACGCCTTCCTACAGTCCACCAACTTATGAAGGTCCGGGGACTGTGAACGGTTATGTCAGTTCTATATCTGACTCCCGATGAATGCGCATGCTAACCTTTATTCCGTTAGGCTGAAATGCTAGATGATGACAATATGTCATGGGGCACAGGGCGTCAGTCAACAGGGCGCCAACGCAGGTTTCCCTTCTAGCCGAACGTACTACACGTCCTGCGGATGATGATACCCAATACCAACTAACTTAACGGCATCTTATGTACAAGTACGATAATCAAATGTATGATCACACATGACTGGCATCGGTTATACTCAATGTGGGGTGGAACCACGTCTGCGAAATGAACGAATATTGTTACTAACCGTATGACGCGGGATATTTGAGGGAGAACATGTTCTCACACTATCGACCTCGAGGAATCCCGAAGAAAGGTGCAATTTCCGCCGATCTATGATAGGCTATAGCGCTTAGGATCAAGCATTTCGGAGGACACCCATAAGGAGGTGACGAGTGCTAGGCGGACTCGATGCAGACTAATGGCTATAATCAACACCATCATTGAGCCTGACACTTGGGCATGGATCTAGACAGGGCCCCTGAGGCTGTCTTGTGGCCTATGGTTCACCATAAGGCACGTTATTTCACCTCTGGCTCAAATGGCTACTAGCCTAGAACATGTCAGTAGCTACTTTTAGCATGATACTCACTGCACTAATACTGAAGGGACAAATTGAGTTCTTGTTCTTGTTCGATGAGTCTCTTCAGGAACCCGACGGTTTCAGAATGCCTCCTCGAGCTTGATGATCATACGATATCGTTCTCTTCTTTAATTTTGATTGCTGCGGTGGGGCTAATGTCGGATGATCCCTTTTACTTAGAGCAGAAGGTCGGCGCGCCCAAAATAATTTATAGGAGACCCTGAGAACATTGAACTGGGTTCACGCACTATATTTTTTGAAAACTCGATGGTGCGGTAAAGCACGTACAATCTCTTCTCATAAAACGTCTGCAGAAAAAAATGAATCATGAGGGGGAAGACCAAAAGTTCTCATTGGCTAGCGTAACTTGCTGCGTGGCATGGTGTTCGCCACGAGGCACCGAGGAAAAAGTTGATACAATGATAGGGTATCGGAAGAACGCCGTGGGACAAGGAGCGGGATCGATGTTGTAGCCTGAGACACAGCACATGGCTTGCTGTGCACTCACGAGCCTATTCATGGCTATGGAAATGTCACGGTATCAAATAAAAAGGTGGTGGAGCTCCTACTAGATGATGCATATCGAGACTCCCTTCTAAGCTAATACTCACCTGTGGTCAAGCTCGACTCACACCTTACGAATCCTTCTCTTTCTTTCTTCCTAACGTCAAAATCTTTCTATCCGCCGCCAACTGCCATGCCGCACAAAGATGTTGTAACAGCCAGTTTGTTTATTGTGGGGTGATGACTAATTGTCAGCAGAACAACGAATTTTACTATGACGCCGACGTTACCCATCATGAAGAAAAAAAGCCCCACCTCTTCAAGAAAATCACGCGAGCCTTCAAATCATGTTTTGGGCATGGCTTCGATAATACCGACTCTGTTTGTCCAAGTCCTCTGTATGCATCTGAACAATTCACTGACATGGAGCATGTTCACAGCCTTCCAGAAGAAATTATATCAGAAGCCAGGACGCTGCAACTGGATTTGAAGGCGAAGAGGTCCACGGAGTACGCTCGATTTCGCGAATGCTACGACTTACCTTGACTAACTAGGCATGCTGCGCTAGGTCCAAGCAGAATACCTTGACGAAGATGACATGGCTTGGGGAAATAGCCGTTCAAAATCACGAAGACGGCGGAGAGACTAGGAGAAATATCTTAACGCTTTTTATTGCTGACAAACGCGCGGGTATTCCATTAGGATGTGGGAACAAGTTGGACATTCAACGGACATGTATGAAAACCATGTACTATGTAGTAGTATTAATTCGATACGCACGACCACTGGTGGTAGTTTAGTACCACTAGACGTTAAAAATACGTTGCTAATCATGAACTTCACTCTCGGGCAACGAGCAAATCCTTGCGAATATTAGTTCGGGAGATGCGAATCATAACATCTGAGACTCTGAGTCGAGCCTTTGGTCTTGGTAGTAGTCTTCCTATCTTATCTTCCACAGCTCTTCATCGAGTCTCACTCTTAAGCTTATAAGCTTTGCACAGCTCTTGGGTCTTGACCTTGCTCGTACATGGATCACTGCCAATTAGTATCCATGATTCAATCTTCAAGTTACTTGCAGCGTGCGCACGGGATTAGCCACAGGAGTATTTCTGGACCTGTGACCAGGATCGCAAGTATCGGCGTCCGACTCACAACATACGTAACCAATGGGCCTTTGAAGTGTTACGAGTTGTGGCATGTGGGGTGGCTGAGGTGAATACTGAGCGAATGAGGCAACATCACTGATGCGTTTGGTACATTATACGGGAGAGATTATATCCTCAGAACGCTAGCGGGCTTAAAGTAGCTATTGTTGCGCTAGAGGGCTGAGGACACCTTCCCCGAACTACTTAACGGAAGCCGCCGGGTTCGTGGATCGGCAAACCTTATTGTATCTCACGAGACTTGTGATTCGCCTTTCCGCGGGTCACGGGTGAGATAAGGTGCCACGAACCCAGAATACCCCGGAGTGAAGTTAACCACAGCCATCATCGGGAGTATTCTTGTTATGATGTTTTGGACACGAGCGAGACTTCGATACACGACGCACACATGCGAATGTAGATGTAGATCATCTTGTGATTAAATACTACAAGATGCCATACATGCCAAGTATTACTGTCATACAAGTCTGTTAAGTCCGCCTTCATATATGTTGCTACTACACCAAAAGGGAAAGAAAAGGCTATTTACAAAGGACTCATGATTGTCATGATTTCGACGATCGATGGACGTTGCTCTGGTATCCTGGACAAACATCGTGATGAGAGCAGTTTATAAACCTCACCCATATTTATGTTCTTCTTGAAGGGCTCCAGTCCACGTGCTATTGCAGTAATGACGTGCGGAGCATGTTTAATCCACGCATAGGGCTCTTCTCCCGAAAGGATCTTAAAACCATGATAAGAAAGAGAAGTTATCTGGTATTATCATAATACAACGCACCTGCAACATAATGCAGCCAAAAGAGTAGATATCTCCTGTTTTGGTTGGCTTCTGTGGTGATTGGGACCCATCGCCATCGTCGGAGGGCTCTAAAAACTCGGGGCCCATCCAGCGCGTGTTCCCCAACTGCAACGAGCTGAACGTTAAATTTCCAGACTCAGCTGCAATCATCGATAAACCGAAGTCTGCGAGGCGAAGATTTCCAGAGTCATCGACAAAAATATTGGTCTGCCAACGATTCGTCGAATTCAGCCAAATACAACATCTGGACATGAAACCTACCCCTGTCAGGTCACCATGCACGATATCATTCCCGTGCACTAGGGTATAATTTTGAGTACACAGCGAGATCACTACATCCATTGACGATGGGACGCACAATAACTAAGACCAGCTGCCACTTGCTGAACCTGAAATCTGGGATTAGTATAAACAAATGCGATAGCCATACACTTACAAGCTTTAACTTTCGATGGTCAGACAATTTGGGGAACGTCTCCTTCAAATAGACACTCAGTGACCCGTTTTCCATCCACGGAGAAACTAGGGCAGGAAGTCGCCCAAAGTCATCGACGATGCCCTCGAAGGAGAGGATGTTGTCGTGTGATAATTTAATCCAAACATAAGCCTCACGGCGAATCCTCTGATGTGATGCAATCTGTCAGCGAGTGGAACTGCGATTATTTCATGTTCTAACCCAGCTTGCTTTGCGTAGTAGTTCTTCATCGTCTGCTTGGGCGACCCTGATGACTTTGACAGCAACCTAAAATGATTATAAATAATGAGTCTTCTACCCGGTTGTAAACTTACACGGCGAGTCCCAGACTGTGTAGACATAGAACATTTCCAGATGTCACCGTGCCCTCCTGCACCATAACTATACTGTTCGAGTTTTTTGATAGCTGCCGAAGGAATAAGAGTTGGTTCGATTTTGAAATCAACTGGGATACTGGTCTCCTGCTAGTGTAATAATCGATCTCTCATCATTCGTAACGAATGCAAAAACAGCATCAACTTACGGAGATATTATCCATTGCGAAGTAACGGTTCAATTTCCGAACGAAGGGTGTCACACAATGGACGGGCTTGGGGCCACGGTGGATGAGACGATAGAACAAGCACGCTTATATATGTCCCAGGATGCCATAAACCAGAGTCCCAATCAATCAATGTAACCTACTAGGGCCTGAGCGTCTTTGACGGTAAGGTACATAAAAAATGCCGTGATACTGACAATGTGTTATCTAGTAGTATTTTTTTGTGTCATTGTTTATTGTCCGTTGGGGCGGCGCCCTATAGTAGACAATACCTACAGTATAGTACTTGGATCGCGAATGTAACTGTATACGTTTGGGTATCCTAATCATCGGTCCTGGCTTGCGCGGGGACTGGGACGCCGACTGAAGGCGAAGGTGGATGGTGTGAATTATTCTTTCTTCTCCTGTCTTCGTTGCGTTCTCGCTCTACTCTTCTTTCTTTTGGGGGGTGACGTCTCCGAAAGTTTCTTCCAGCCTGTGTGTGCGAGCGATATAGCCAAGAAGCGCTTTGACTCCTTTTTGGTCGTTCAGCAAGAAGTTGAGGTGAAGTGATCTTGGTCCGATTTCGGTTCTGAGGACGTTGCGCTGTCTTGTGTACGCTGGGCATGCTAGTATGAAGTGGTGGACTGTTTAGTCGCGTTCTTGGCACTTCGGGCATCGTGCGGTGTCGGACTTTGAGATGCGGTGGAGGTACTTGTTTAGGGGGACATGTCCTGTGCGTAGCTGGAAGAGCAACAAGCTGTGTCTTCTGGGTAAGCGTTCGGTTATTTCTGCAAATTTCTTAGATGGAGCTGAGGCGTCGATTGCTTGAAGCGCGGGAAAGCGCGGGGAATGGCGCATGATGTTTTCTGCGTCTTTCTTGATCTTTCGGTGAACCTGTTTCAACGCCGATTTGCTTATTGGGAGGGATTTCGGAGTGCCTGCTTTGGAACGCAGGGATTTGGGTAGGTCCGGTCCCTCCGATGTGTCCCCCCACGCTGCTCTCTTGGCTTGTTCATCTGCTGCTTTGTTACCCAGTAGGCCATTATGACCTGGTGACCATCTGATGATGAGTTTTCTGCCGTCGTCATCTGGAATGAGATCGCGTAAGTCGTCGTGAAAGGTGTCCACCAAATAGTGTCCGGGTTGCGAGTGAAAAGCTCTCGTTGATCTTATGGCCGCTTGGTTGTCGACTCCCAGTGACATGGATCCCCCCCTCCTTCCTCTTTCAACAACTGGACCGCTAATATCATTCCTACCTGCTCCCCATCATATGCCGTGTGTTCCTTATCCGTGCCTAGATAGAACCTTATTTCCCTTACTACCTCTTCTCCTTTCATTAGGACTGCAGCACCTCCTACTCCCCCTTCGACTGCAGATCCGTCCGAGTAGGCCCGAAGGTCTTCCCTCGCCAGCGTATCTTCCTGCAGTGCGTCTTCCGTGTTCTCAGCGATGCAGATTTCTACGTCCGGTTCCCACTTTTTTTGGGCAGTGCCTGACTGCGGTGATCTTCTCCATCGCTGTCGGGTTGATATGGAATTCATTTAGCGGTTTGTGGAGGGGGGACGGGTGGTGTTTGCGTCCTTGGAATGCTCTCTTTTCGCAGTGGTTACATGCTGCCCTGATTCCTTTGTACAGTGGGTGTACCATCGGGAGTGTGGATATTCTGAGCATTGCTCTGAGGCAGATTTTGCGTAAAGTCTGCTGTAGGGGTAAAACGTTAGCATGTGCGTCGATCTAGTAGTATAGGGCCTTTTGTTCCTATGGGTCGTGTCGTGGTTGCTGTGTAGGGCCAGAGTGTGGTCCCATTTGTGTACTAGGACGAACGCAGTTTCTGTGCAGCAGCTGACTAGCGCTCCCGGTGGTGCCCCATCTCCACTTCCCACATAGAACGTCTACTTGGAGACAGTTTCATCCACTATATTTCCTGCCACAATATATTTGAACGTAATAAAGATGCGTTGAGGTTAGACATTGGACTTAGCCCGAGGTTCCACTCTCATTTTGGGGAGGAACAAGAGAAAATGCATATTCGGTGACTATGTATCTGGTAACGAGCGTCGGCGCTCAATGAGTTAGATAGTCCGGATGGATATTACCTGAGTTCACCGATTAGAGCTATTAGTAGGATTGTCAATTTGTGACTTACATATGATTCAATGAAAACGCACCACCCTTCGAGAACTTCTTGACTTGCATTCTTATTTGTAGGAGGACCCAGAGAAAAGGCATGGACTACGTATCTGGTAATAACGAGCGTCGGTGTTCGATAAATCGGTCAATGCGAGCGGTTGTTAAGTCCACCGATTAAAACTAATGGCGAGATCGCGGCGCAAGAGGCAAAAGGCGTGGTTTACCTAAACGCACCACCCTTCGAGAATATATTGGCTTGCATGAGCGTTAAAGCGTCTTTATCGCTGGCGTTCAACGCGTGTAGAAACGCGCAATCGAACCTTCTTCAAGTTGTGTGATAGTCTGATGGATGATCTCTCCTGTGTTTGTGCAATATCAAACTTTGAAGGTACTTTTTGGGTACTTTATGAGCAACATATATTGCGACACAGCCACTCAAGGTTTGTTTGATCAATTTCATGCGAATCTCAGATATACTAGATCCGTGGCTACTCCGCGTCATCCTTATTTACATAAACAGAAAATTTGATAGACTTGAAATCTTTTGCAAATCAGATGTGAGAAACACTCTCAGCAGCTTCAGACATTAATAAGGTGACTCTTCTCGCAAGTAAATAAGTGGATGCTGCAATAGTGTGCAACTATATTACAACAAAAAACCTAGTATGATTAAGTCCCCTGAGGGTGCTTGCAGCTAGAGACATGAGAGATAGAGGAAAGCAAGAGCGAGAGTGCATAGTATGTATGTAGATTCCAATGACACAACTCTCCATGAATACGAAAGACGCAAGGTCCTTTCCCGCTGTTTGATTCCATGATCAATATGGACCCCCAAAGATGTAAATGCACAGGCGGCATTGTACTAACGAATATTTGACCGGAAATCGAGAGTCTCGGGAGTCAGCATTTGAAAAAGGTGTCAGAGGTATGGTGGTGGCAGGCGAACCTGTCCCTTGTCGCAGCAGATTCCAAACTGCGGATTCGAGTTGGATGAAGCAGTAAGACGCTCATTCATCCAGTGAAAAGCCTTGTAGTCAGGACATACAATATTCATCCTATCAAGGTCATGGCGAGACTGCGGCTCGAGGTAAGGTTGTCGAACAAGACCAGGTACAACACGTTGGTTCCCATAGGCAGCCACTTCACCCATTTGCCTAGAACTACAGATGTGGTATCAAAAACACACCAATAATGAAAATGGTACCGCTGCACTGCCTAGAGAGACCGTAGGATGTCGTTTGCGTTCCGGAGTTTTGCCTGTCGGAGGAGCATTTTCATCACAAAGTTGTCGAGATCGTTCGCAAGAGGGTCGTTTAGGGGTTACAGGTGGACCATCGACCAAGGTCGGGGACACATCCGAGAGGGAGGATTCACCGAGTGATTGAATGATCCTCGACATCAGTTGAAGAACTGCAAGCACACGTGACACAATACCAGTCAGTTTCCGAGAAGCATAGATATCGCGAACGTGAACATACATAGAGGATCCAAGTGATGATTCATATTATTATTAGTAACTCGATTGTAGACGGTTGCGACGCTCACCACGTTTGCTAGCAACTTGAATGGAGCGCTCAGTGTGACGTGCGCTATGCGTGGCGCAAACTGCATGCAAGTGCCAAGACTCTGGTTTTGCTCAGCCAATGAGATTGCAGTTTTGTCTTGATGGTCACGTGATGCTAGCGATTTTATCATAATCTACTTAAGGTAGGGCTACTACAAAATCGACCAACCTCACGTGACAAATGTATTGAAAGCGTGACAGAATTGCAAAACTGATGAAGGCTCTAGGATGACATGAAGGAGAGAAAATCGGAAACCTGTGGATGATGGAGCACAGTATCTAGTATAGTTCACAGGGACCCGATTCATTATAAAGTGCACGTGGTGGAACTTATAGACATTAGATGAGATTGTGGCATTTATCAAAGTAAGATTGCCAAGAACTTTGCACCACTGCGTTGGCCGGCGTCGGCGATTACGTTCTACCTCATCCGGTTCCGTTACCCTCACCAAGTGAAACAGGTGACGAAGGTCATGGACATCCTGGAAAACAATTATCCAGAGTCAGATCATGTCCTCGTGTTTGATAACGCATCCACACACCTGAAACGAGCAGATGATGCCCTATCTGCACGGAAGACACCTAAGGGAATCCAGGAATGGGGAGTTGAGACAGTGTTGTTGGGAGAAAATGGAAAACCAGTCCATGGGCGGGATGGGAAAATTCTAAAAACGAAGGTGCCGATGCAAGACGGGCGATTCGCTGATGGACGAACACAGCCACTTTATTTCCCCTCTGGCCATGAGCATGCAGGAAAGTTCAAGGGCATGGCGGAGATTCTGCGGGAGAGAGGGTATAATGTTTCGAAGTTGAAGGCCCAGTGCACGAAGTTCAGGTGCCCAGAGGGAGCCACTCAATGTTGTTGTCGAAGAATCCTCTGCAACGAGCCAGATTTCGTTGGTGTCCCAAGTCTCCTGGAAGAACACTGCCTCGCGCGGCACTTCAAGGTTATCATCTTGCCGAAGTTTCACTGTGAACTCAACTTCATTGAACAATGTTGGGGATATGCTAAAAGGCTTTATCGATTATATCCACCCACCAAGAAAGACGAAGAGATGGAAGCCAATGTTCATAAGGCACTGAACTCTGTTCCCATTGAGTGCATGCGTCGGTAAGTATTGTGACTGGTGTTCGAAAGAGTCAAACTCACAGTTACAGATTTTCGAACCGGTCGTTACGGTTCCTAGACGCATATCGGAAAGGTTTGAACGGAAAGCAAGCAGCGTGGGCAAACAGGAAATATCGAGGTCACCGCACTCTACCAGACAGTATTTTACAAGAACTTGGTGACAACCAGATCACATAGACTCGACTTGACTCGGAATAATATAGTTAATAGCTAAATAGTACACACTCGACACTCTGCTACATACATCCTTAAGTACCTATACCTTACAACTAATACATACAGTGTACGCCGGACAACCAGCAATCTAATCTCCTTGCATGGCCGGTGGCGCCGCCCATGCCTCAACCGTGCCTTGCATCTCGTCAGCTGTCACACCATGTCACGGTTGGTTGGTTTTGTAGTAGCCCTACCTTATTAGATCTGTTCATTGGAAACGGTGATTCTCTTAGGAGCTAAGCAGCTCGCTGATCGTGACATGCTGCTTACTCATTTCGAGAGCTGAGAAGAGCGAGTTTAGGTGAAGTGCTGCCACGGCGGTGTAATTATGTAAGTTTGGTGTGAGTTTACAGTGTACGGTATCTATGAATAGGACCAACTTGAAGCATGATGGCAGCCGGGCTCGCAATGCGTTGATACACCGTCACTTTGCTGTCACCGGACGTTCTCTACAATGAGTCTTGGGACTTCTCCTTTCTTCCGCTTGCCCAAGAACACGTACGACTCGGTTCTCCGACAGCTCAATCTGACCCGGCAGCTGCCAGATCAAATAATTGGTCCAGATGATCTCCGGGATCGTCGCGACTCCACTGTCCTTCTTGCCCATCACAATTGTGCACTGAGTGCGGCCGCAACTCCATTGAATATGTGCCCGAAAAGGAAGGCAGTATGTCACCAGCACCAACCGAATGGACGGCCCCGCCCAAGGCCCCAAGCTCCGCCCGTTATGCACACGAAGGTTAGTATTTGACGCACTTCACCAAAAGCCATCATCACCGTATCGCATATTTCTAACAAGGTGAGGTGTAGAAACGCTGCTATCCTCGATAGTAACTTGAACTAATCTCGTTCCCAAAAAAATTAGGTCGATTTACATCTATGCGTGTCTTGATTCTAGGAGGAACAGGCGCAGCAGGTGGTCTCTTAATCCAGGAAGCACTCGCAGCATCGCACACTGTGGTTATCTATGCACGTAGCCCTGAAAAACTCCCTGAACAATACAGGGCTCATCCTCGCGTCACAATTCACAAGGGGCAGCTTGATGATCGAGAAGCGTTTTCATCCGCCCTGAAGGACGTTGACGCAGTCCTATCTGCCCTTGGGCCATCACTTTCGCAACCGAAGGGCACACCTCTTGCGCATGCGTATTCTCTGATTATTGAGCTTATGAAAATGCATGGTGTGCGCCGGCTGCTGGCCCTTGGGACGCCGAGCATCACAGACCCGAACGACAAGTTCAGTCTGCAGATGTCCATCATTATAACCGGCGTAGCCACACTGGCACACACAGCATATGAGGATATTGTGGCCATTGGCAAAACTATCCGGACCCAAGGAGACGATCTAGATTGGACGATTGTCCGCGTACCCCTGCTGTCTGGGTCAGATGATAAGAGCTTTGTTGCAGGTTACGTGGGCGACGGGAAAACGGGGATACGGTTAGCCAGGGCAGGGTTTGCATCTTTTGTTGTACAAGAATTAGAGAACAACGAGTGGGTGAAGAAAGCACCGTTGATCTCATTTCCTTGACCATTCGAGCTTCCATTCTTTTCATGACCACTGTAGGACAATCCCCGCGATCATAGGTCGTATACCTTTCGAATTAATGTAACATAGTTTCAAGAATGAGAATCTCCGCGTGACATGGCGAAAACAAGTGTTATTCCTAGGTAAGATGTGCATGTTTAAGCAAATCTTGCCAACTGAACTCCTCGGGGTTTTCATGGAACTGCCTAAGTAGCTTTTCAGCGTGCCTGTCGCTTCCATGGCTATCTGTTTCACTCCCATCGCCCCACAAATAAAACTTTTGGACACCCATTGCGAGCAACTGAGCATCGACCTGACTCAGCAGAAAACGAGTAGTTTGCGTGTCTTGAGTTGGGGTTGCGGCCGCCGCAGCTGCTGACGGTGTGATCTCGCCGCGAAGTAGAACCAGTCCATGTGTTTGTGCGAAGTCGGGGTAGAACGTTAGAATGAGATAGGGTGTAGCGAAAGATTGCCGAAGCTTGTATTCCTGGAGTGGGGTAAACAGGACTGTCGCCGCCTGGGGTAGGGCAAGCGTGCTGCTAGGAGGAACGCGGATAAATTGTTCCAGTTCCATGGCAGATGGAGATGGCGGTGAAGGAGGCGCGTGAAAATCCCATTGAAGAAAATAGAATTCGTGGGCAGTGTCATTTTCTTCACCTTCAGGTGACGTAGTTGAAGAGCCCTCACGACGAACAGGCACGACGAACATAGGATAGCGTTTCCCTACGTTAAGCATTTCATTGTAGAGGTTGACTGGCACGGATGCACAGATAAATCCTCGTCCTGTTCCGCCTGTGCGAGACGCATGGTAGGCTGTCCATAAGGTCGAAATTTGCTCCGCGGTATGAGGCGTTGACAATAACTTTGGAACGTTGATAAATGATTCCAGTGACTAGTGAGGGCAGCTGAATCAACCCCGTTCAGCGATTACGACGCGATCAACACTTACCTTCACCGGAGAGCTGTCTTTGCGAGTCCTCGGAGTCCTTGGAACTGGGTTCTGATCCGATTCCAAGGGTGATTTTTTTAACCATTGTGTCTGCGAAAGGCGTGACGACTCCACAGTGGCCTTGAACTGTTCTGACTCCTTACGACGGGCTTCTTCTTTGGCTCGTGATCTCAGTTCAAACAATTCTATTCCCTGCCTGGTGGTGCCAACGCGTGGTAACAATGGCGACAGTCCAAAATTATTCATGGTCAGGTGAACCGAAGGGGGAAGCAGGGAGGTAAATGTCGGATCACCGGTCAGTATACACGAAGTTTGAGAGGAAAGACAATATCTCACTCTTTTGCTTTTTCCTGAAGCTTTTCTGCATACCTAGATTCATACGGAGAAGCTGGAGATCCTGCATGAAGCCATCTAACCACAGCAAGATGCCTGCTAGGTGATCGACGACGAACAATGGCGGGAAGGTGTAGTGCGGCTGCAGAACTGCGGTGCCAGTTGAACATGACGAATGCAAGTTATTAAAGTTTACTATTGGAATGGAGACTATATCAGTTTTTGTTTCCTAGACTTCCCGAGAACCGAGCACGAGGTTTGCTGATCAAAAAAATGCTAAACTTGTGCCATAAGCGTTTCGTCGCCTTGGCTCGGCTTGCAAGGACGTGTAATACTTCCGCGCACGTGGTTACCCCGAAGCGACTACCACTCGGAATTCTCTATGGGACTTCTGACATCCAGATAGGTTCTGGGACCTGGGTTGAGCTGAAGATGTCAAAAAAATGCTAGGCAAGTGTGCAAACATATTCTTTTTCGATCTCTGAACTTGAATTCATTAGATATGACGTAGGATAACTTGATCCGACTCAGATCCGAGTCTAAGCGGACTGTACGCTGGCACAAGCACGCCACCGTGCCACGGCATCGCTCTGTATATTGCTACATACAATTGCATTGTGACACGTCTCCTGCATTTTCTTCGGCAGTGGTGTTCCGTAGACGTGGCCTGGCATGAGCGGTGATTATGATTAACGCTGGTTCACTACGGTCAGCTGCGATCTGCCACGTCAGATCGTCATCTCCATATTTCCTTGGGTGAATGACTGTTCAAGGACATGATTTGCGGCAATCACTCACACACCCCGCATTCTGTTCCCTTTCCTATTGGTAATGATTCTGCAGTATATTCAGCGACTATAAAATGACTTTCTAGCAACCAGTATTTGGGGTTGCTGAGACCGACCCACCAAAATACTCTAGCAGGACCACTTACGCTGGAGCATATCTCATTACCGCATCACCCGACATCATGGTTCTACAGAACATCGAGCCGAATGCTATCTTAAAGAAGAGTACGTCCACGCGTCGCCTGCATTCATAGGTGCTGATAGAACTCGTTATCTTGTTCAACAGGACTTGACAATGAGTGAGACATTAGTATCTTGCCAAGATGGCAATTGAACTCAATATTGTCTTCTATCTCACAGTTTTGACCATGGAGACGTGTGTTTCATTATAATGGCTGGTGCCCTGGTATCTTTCATGATTCCCGGTCTCTGTTCGTACATTTCTCTTGCTTTGAGTTCCATCCCGCTAACCTACCCTTATGTATTCAGCTTTTCTATATTCTGGCTTGGCCCGAAGAAAGTCTGCTTTGTCTCTTATCTGGATAGTTTCTGCCAGCAATGCAGTCGCAATTTTTCAGTGGTACTTCTGGGGTTATTCCTTGTCGTTCTCGCCAACTGCCACTAATGGATTCATGGGCAATCTCGAGAATTTTGGCCTGATGCATGTCCTTGACGGCCCTTCCCCAGCTTCCTCTCTAATTCCTGCATTGTTGTACGCATTTTATCAGATGGAATGCGCCTGCGTCACGGTAGCAATTATAGTCGGCGGGATCGCCGAGCGCGGTCGCTTTCTCCCAGCTATGGTCTTCACATTTCTGTGGATGACATTAGTTTATTGCCCCATCGCGTGCTGGGCCTGGAATATAAACGGCTGGGGTTACAAATTGGGCGTCCTTGATTTTGCAGGTCAATCGATCCTTACTTTGACTACCCTCCGGATTTGCTGACATTTTCTTCATCTATAAGGTGGAGGCCCCGTGGAGATCGGAAGCGGGGTAGGAGGTCTTGCCTTCGCCTGGGTACTCGGTCCCAGACGGGATAAGACCCTTAACAACTTCAGACCGCACAGTGTTTCAATGGTCAACCTAGGAACATTTATCCTCTGGTTTGGTTGGCTGGGTTTCAATGCTGGTGGTGCTTTTGGTGCAAACATGCGCGCCGTCATGGCGGTATGGAACTCTATGCTTGCTGCTGGGTTTGCCGGTGCTGTTTGGTGCGCCCTCGACTACCGCATACAGCGCAAGTATAGTATGGTTGGACTCTGTTCTGGAATCATTGTTGGCCTGATCGCGGCCACGTCTGCGTCAGGATACATCCCACCCTGGGCGGCCGTTCTCATGGGCATATACACCGGTGCTATCTGTAATTTCGCTACTAAAAGTAAGATTGATCGATCACTGGAGAGTGCGGACGTTGACGTAATCCTCAGTCAAATTTTATCTCGGCGTGGACGATTCATTGGATATTTTTGCACAACACGGTGTTGGCGGAATCGTGGGTCTCTTGACAAACGCATTTTTCGCTTCGTCTTCCATTATCAGCCTGGATAACGTCAGCACAAATGCTGGTGGATGGCTCGACCACAACTGGAAGCAGCTTTACGTTCAGATCGCATACATAATAGCGGCGTGTTCCTATACATTCGTCGTCACTGCCCTTCTCGCCCATTATATCAACACAGTCCCTGGCCTTCACCTACGCACGACGGCTGAGGGTGAGGCGCTCGGTTCTGATGAGGTCGAGGTAGGCCTGCATATACTTTAAAACATTTCCCAGCCTAACAAGGCCCCAGGTCGGTGAATATGCGAATGACTATATCGAAGTATGCCGCGATGTCATCGAGAAAAACGACGCCCGGACGAGTGGGCGCGAATCATCGCCTGACACCATCCAGTTCATAATGCCTGAGCCTACCGCTCTCGCTGATGACAGATTCCGCCGACCACACCTCGAGAAGAAGGGTCAGCGACGTGGTATGCACATGGATGATCTGCATCCCGATATGGAGAAGCCTGTTGAACTGTTGGCACTGCCGTCGGATGTCCGAATCTCGGTAATTGCATAATGCGGAGATTCCCTTGAATATACTTCTATTGCCTCACTATTAACACACTGTTACGTGCACCGGTGTTCACTCTCTTCTCCACTGTTGTTCCCAGCTACTTCCATAGCACAATTAGCACTTGTATTCACTTGAAGCTCCCAGAAAGAGGAGCCATATCAACTGCATTGTAGTACAGTTCCATACACGACTATTATCCACCTGCGCACACGCTGGCATTCTTTGTATCGATTCCAAAAATGTCACGTCCTGATAATATACATGAGCCGTATGATCTAACAATCCCAGCCGAGTACGAAGTCGTCTGATGCTGCAGTTAGGGTTGTGTTCTCAGTTCCTGAGAGCAAAGCACCACAGATACCCATTCCAAATTCTTCATGCAAGAGTAGATCGACCACGTTACGGGAGGCTATGGTCTCAGTTTCCATGGTTGATATGAACCTAGGCCGAATTTTGCGTCAACAAGCAAGCAAAAAAAACAGTTGGCATCCCGACGTACGGCTCAAAAGCATTCACGTAGTAAAAGCCTTGATCGAGCTTGACTGGAGGAAACTCTGATGTAGGAAGTAACACGGGGTATGCTTGCCACTGACCCTGTCGTGAGTTTGGGGTTGATGTGAACAGTGACGACTTACCAATTTTCTATTGACCCAACCGACATTCCCAAATATATTTTCTAGCCATTCGTCGGAAACAGGCTCTTTGGAGAAGATTTTCACGCTCCATTCAGGGTCTGTTGTCGTGTCTTCTTCCGTCCCTTGTTCGAACTTGCGAACTTTTCCATGGTAAGAAATTGAATTGAACTCAGGTTCTACTCCACCCGCTCGAACACCCTCGTAGGTGGACAAAATCGTTACCGGCACCTGAGCATTAGATGCCAGTCCGAAGTACTCCGGTCTGGGGCGTTCAGAACGTGTCGTTAACCACGTGACGTGCAGATGCACATATGGCTGCGGAGGAATAAGTTCAGCCAAATCCGACGGCAGGGTAATATTAGTTTGGTGGAAAGGTGCAGCGAGAATGACTCCTTTGTACGCCCGGGAACCGGTCGACGTGTAGACACTCCACAAAGAAGTATCAGGTATACGTTTTATCTCTTCAACCTGGAATGCTTTCAGTGACAAAAACACACTCGAACCGACAAAGGACTGACGTTCGTGTTCAGATAAACGTTTGCACTCGAATTATCGAGAAAATGCTTAAATATGTGAAAATTGCCTGCAGCAACGCTGGATGCACCGCTTGCTGCCATCGAAACTGCGCCTCCAAGGGCGTGGATCTTGTCCACATTCTGATGCCGCGTTAGTTGACCGGAATCCAGTAAACCGTCTCAGACAGTGGACACACCTGCCCGTAATTGACGCGCGTCGCTGCCTCAACAAGTTCCTGAGAGAAGAGCGGGGCAACGCCATTGGCTTTGAGATATTCTGAGGCGGTCTGGTTAGTCAGGGATACCCATTGCATGTTCTGTGACAACGCTGATAGGTCATCCCAGCGAGGCGCCTCAGGTGTGTACAAGCCAAGAAAACGGTCAATCACTGAATTGACACTGTGCCTTGATGAGTTCCACGATGCATATTTAAACGAGGGAATACTCACATGGCCTTCGTTTTAGTGGGGGCGGCGTAGCCATACCTCCATAAGACTTTCAAAGTCGTCCACCAGCTTTTCAAATAGCTGCCGCTATCTAACTTCGACGCCATATAAGGTTTTGTGGGGAAACGAAGTCAAATGCAGCTCACCACAAGCACGAATTTCTCCCCATCCCAGATACCTGTGTCCGAATCTTCATCTTCAAAAGCCGTCAGCGTCAAGTTGAATTCCTTGGAAGCTCTCATGAGATTCTTGTTGGCATCAACGAATATAGAGCCTCCTAGTTCCAACGGAGTAAGGGTAGTATCATTGTAAGGATATATTACGGTAGTGCCTGCCGGCCAATTTGGCATATAAGCACAGCTCGACGCAAAGGAAGGTAAAACTTACGACCCCCGACATAATCTGATCGCTCGTACACGTCAATTTCAACGTTGATTCCATATCTTTCCTTTGCTTTGGATATCCAGAATGCAGCAGAAGAGCCTCCCGCGCCTGCGCCAATGATGGCTATTCTTGGTGAGATTTGAACCTGCTCTATGTAACCCGAATCTCTTAGTTTGAAAAATGGCACGCTGAAGGGAAATTGGAAAGCAATGCTGGAACTGAATAGAAGCGAAGATATGAGGAAACGCCGCATGACTTTCCGCTGTCAAAAGACGAAACAAAGCCTATATGCAACGTATACAGCATTGTCCTAGATTTTTCTCACGAATATCCAGTTGCGTTGGTTGGAATCTAAGTGGAGCGCTTGACTCGTCTATTGAACTAAATGCCCGAGACCTTGCAGCGCTAGTCATACATGCCGCCGGAGCTTGATTCGACGTCTTGCATGACTAGCACTGCTGGCGTCGCAATACTGACTAGTATGCTGGCAACTTTGCCTTGTTGTCATGGAGCACGCGGGTATGCTTCATAGTTGCAAACCACAAACTTGGAGTAGTAGTGGACTTGCATGCAAAGGTTGTTTATAAGTAATAGGTATACATCTTCGAGTTCATCCAACCAACTTGAACACTAGTACTATTGACACATCATCACCCTCTAGCCTGCGCTCTCCGCAGTCACTTTTATTACTTTACCCAGTCTCTCTGGGGACTCCCTACCTGTCGATGTAATTCGATTTTCTTTCAAGCTTCTGTGCGTTGGACTGAAACCAAGTTGAACATTTTTGACATCGATTTTGAACTGATAATTTAGGCTATACTCCTAACGCACCGGCATGTGTGACGGGCAATTACAAGTGAAGCATTCGAAGTCATCGCCTCTGACCTTCGCGTCGGGGATCTCTCAGAGTCATTGCTAGTACTTGTGCACCTTAATGTCCATCTCATCGTCATTCAAAGGAGACGATACCTGGTCCCACTTCACAAACAACGGAAAATACGTCCGCAGTGCGCACACAGGACGCAAAACCGGAAGTTTGACGGACAACACACTTTAGGTCAACAGCATCATACCATGCCCATTGCACCAAAATAATTCAAATTGGACGCGCTCCCTAACCGAAGTGAGAGCTAGTGAGAATACTGCTGGGTCGCGCGAGCTTGAGCTTTTAAACCCATACAGTAAGTATTGATTAGACTGCTGGCAGCACGACCTTCCTAATTGCTTACTCTAAGTTGTCGCTGCGTCACTCGGTTCGCTGTCCATTAATGCCTTTCAAAGGTGACACTGATCAACGGATGGACTCGATAACCCTTTCAGACGTTCCGAGACTTACCTCCATCTGCGCGATGTAAAGATCCCTCTACAGCCGTTTCAAGTTCGATCGTAGGTTATCCGTCATTCCTGCGTATCGTTCCTTCGTATTGCTGGCCACTCTATGATTGGTGTATCACGGTTCCTTTGTGTCCCTGTTGCCCATATTCAGCCACTGGCACTGCGATACATGCGGATATCACATTCGCAATAGTCCTTGTCAAGCTGTATTTGTTTCACGGTCATTTCTTCAAACTACACAGTTTGAGTTTAATGTTTCTGCCTCGTCTTTTGCGTGTCGTCGCTCAATTGAACTTATTTACCTTCGTTCCTCCATTTTCAAGCCTAAACCCTCCCTTACCCTTTTTCTAAACAGTGTGACGGTCGAGTCTTCAGGGCGTGTTTTTTCTACTTGATTTTCCCCCCTCGCTTCTTCGTTTCATACTGACTCGCCATGTATCAATAGCTTTGAGCATCATAGGGCTTTCCTTCCGCACTTGGGGATCTGTGTTTGCACTGGTAACCCCGTATCTTATCTGCTCTCCACACACGCCAAGGCTTCCGTAATTCATGGGGGCGACCGTATTCCGACTCTCGGGGAGTCGTGCTCTATTGATTATCTAATGTCCAGAAACTCACATGCACGGGCTTGAGGAGGCTTAGGGACCCAGGCTAGTGGGTCAACATGTTGTTCTTCTTTCTCTGGACTTCTCAGTATTGATAATTATAACCTGGTATACCCTGACGCATTGTCTAGGCCACTACAATACCCGCGTTTTCCTCGGTACTGGACATGCCGTGCCAGCCCTAGACCCGTGGCCTCGCCTGAGCAGACTTTATCAGTGTAATTCACCACATCATTCTGTGATCTGCCACGGATTACTATCTCCGCATTTTTGTGATAATCACACGCGCGGCATCCTGTTTCTCTTCGATTGGAAATGATTTTCACCAAGATATGGGGGGTTGCTTAATGACTATGAAATGAATTTCTAACAGTCTTTGAGTCGAGGTAAACTCGCTCGCTAGACTCGAGCAGACGATCAACTCGGAATCATAATCTGTTATAAAGCCCGACACCATGGTTCCAATGGGCACCAAGGAAGTGTTGAATACTACCTTGAAGAAGAGTACGTCTAGCTTGTATTCATCGGCAGATAAGCGAAACTAATCATCTTGCTTCTCAGGGGATGACATTCAGTAAGGCAATAGTAGACTTGCCGACATATCATTGAAATCAAATGCTCTCTTCTGTCTCGCAGTTTCGACAGTTCAGATATCTCTTTCATTATTGTGGCCAGTGCCATGGTATCTTTCATGACACCCGGTATCGGTTCGCGATTTTCTCTTACCTTGCGGTCCATCCGCTCTTGCGCTCACATTGTATTCAGCTTTTCTATACTCCGGTTTGGCCAAAAGAAAGCCTGCTTTGTCCCTTATCTGGGTAGTTTCTGCCAGCAATGCAGTTGGTATCTTACAGTGGTACTTCTGGGGTTACTCCTTGTCATTCTCGCCAACTGCCAGTAATGGATTCATAGGCAATCTTGAGAACTTTGGCTTGATGAATGTCCTTGGCGGCCCTTCCCCAGGTTCCCCTCTAATTCCTGACTTGTTATACGCATTTTATCAGATGGAATTCGTATGCGTCGCGGTAGGAATTTTGGTGGGCGGGATCGGCGAGCGCGGCCGCGTTCTCCCAGCTATGGTCTTCACATTTGTGTGGCTGACCTTAGTTTATTGCCCGCTCGCTTGCTGAGCCTGGAATATAAATGGTTGGGCTTTTAAATTGGGTGTTCTTGATTTCGCAGGTTTGTCAATCCTTACTTTACTGACGTCCTGACTTCTGACATCTTTTTTCATGCCCAAGGTGGAGGACCCGTGGAGATCGCAAGCGGTGTAGGAGGTCTTGCCTATGCCTTGGTCCTTGGCCGCAGACAAGACAAGGAGTTCCAAAAGTCAGACCACACAGTGTTTCCTTGGTTAATCTGGGCACGTTCATATCCTGGTTTGGCTGGCTAGGATTCAACGGCGGTAGCGCTTTTGGTGCAAACATGCACGCCGTCATGGTGATGTTCAATTCTATGCTTTCTGCTGCAGCCGGCGGTATTGTTTGGTGCTCCCTCGACTACCGCCTACAGCACAAGTTTAGTAACATGGTCGCCGCCGCTGGTAGCCGATCCAGAAAACCTTGAGTAAAATGGTTAATGGTCAATGATATTGTATGCATATTGAGGACCTGAACTCCAATGCTATGGAGAACTCGTAGGACCACGGCCTGGTGGGCCAGAGTTTCTTTAATTAGATCCGGTTTGGTCCTCGGTTATGAACCGATAGAACATAGATCCAGCCTTTTCCATCGTTTTGCTATCGTCATCATGCTCTTGCATGCACAACGAATGTTCGTTCTCTCTTTTATTGTGTGTAATTTGCGGGTCGATCAACTCTTTCTCATTGTTCCAGCAAGAAGAGAGTGTATCAATTGCGTAGTAGTACAATCCTCTGTTCATTTTTCACTCACCTACCTATCCATGCATTCAGGCTGGTACTTTTGAGCGGGTTTAGGTAGTTTACAAGTCTCCATGGTGAATAGAAATTGCATACAGTATTTCTGTTATTTATTTTCTCCGAAAATGTTACGCGTTGGTAGCACCTACATGCTCGAATGTAGCGATCCCAGCGAAGCATAGGGTCAGTGATCATGACAGTCTCTGACACTGCAGGTTATGCTCTCAGTTGCTGAAAGCCGACGCCAGTGCGCCATGGCAGATATTAGTTCCAATCTTCATGCAAGGTAGAATATGAATCCAGGCCAATATCGACCTGAAAACCCAAGGAAATCATAAAAGAAACTGTTGTCTTCTAAGTATCACTTGGTATTCCCGGCGTGACACGGTCGGCGGTCGCAAACAAGCGCAAAGTAAATACTTCACATTACACTGTCTTATTTTTATTACTGCAAGTGAACCAGTTCAGAAACTTATTTATCGACCTTCGTCTCGCCCAACGTCACAGAAAAAGTCCACGGATCATTTAAGAGCGGCGAGGTAAGGGAGTTGCTGCGACGTAGCCGGCGCTTCCCAATTCAGAGTTTTGGAAATATGTTCTATGGAAAACATACCTGATGGAGAACAAGTCGAGCTTCTCGTCAGGCGCCCAGCTTACGAAGCGTGGGTGATAACACCAACGAGTAAGGGCAGTAGGCTTCATACTCAACTATGCTCCCGCGGTCGACAATGACAACGACGACGCAGAGCACATGTGTCCTTCCATTACCATCGGAAATCACCGAACAGGCTCTGACGCTTTGCCACCCTCGCGACGTTGCGTCGTTCTCACAAACCTGCCGGACAGCACATCGCCTGGTTTATGGGGGCTCAGATCAGTACCTCTGGCGCCAACTGTTCCTCCTCTTTCCCTTTGATGACCCTCGGCAGATACAATGCGCATCTCTGGAAGATTATCAAGTCAACTGGAGGGAGGAGCTACACCGGCGAATGGGGGCACAACTAATCGCCAGTCGCAAAAGCTCAAAACTTGAAGACATTTTGAGGGCCATTGAAACGTTTGTTTCTGTGGTATGCAGTGCAGCTCCCGTCACAAGAGGGAATGAACGCGTTCCATCCCCCAATTTATTGTGGGTAGTTGACGTATTACTGTCCACAAACATGCTTCGCTCTCCATTACTTGCATCAGAAGAGGGTAATCAGTCGCTGGCCCGCCTGCGATCATATCTTGCGCTTACGTTGGATGAGTATGATGAAGATGACGAGGAAGGGAAGGAAATGTTGCAATTAATACGGGCGAGGAGTCGCTGTCAGGTTTACGACCTACGGAACTACAACCGAAGGAACGACTGGGGCCCATTTATCACTGCGGGAAAAGTGAACTGGACTCATATAGAGTCAATTATCAACGTTATCTCAATGAACCTTTATGACCGTCCGCTTGATTGGCCGGATACAAGACCGCGTTATGGACTCGAAGCTACTCGGTCTTATTCAGCACCAGGCACCACAGCACGAGCAGCAAGTGATTGGGCTGGTGTTGAAGGTCACTGGAGGAGATACGTCTGTTTCATGGATTATCGGTATGACTTTTGTTTACCTCACCACTTGCATACACTCAAGCATCTCTCCTAACCCAGAGACTTGTTTGGTGAGCATAGTTATAGGTTGAATTTTTAGATTTACTCATCCACTCATTAGCATTCAACGTAATTCTTTCATTTCTGAGGCTTACCCTGATATTCAACATTTTACAGTATGGTAGCAGAGTCCGCGAGCAGCACGATGGCACTTACTTCAATAATCCAGCTTTTGAAGAGGCGACGCGCCTCATTGAGCTCAAGCTGACGCTCATCGACCCTCAGGACATACCTGACTGCTACATGCTTGATCGCTTCCCTGATTCCTCGTGCAAGCAGTGCCCGACGTTGTATTTCACTGGATCATCCTGGGGTATACAAGGTAATGAATCGACTGTCATCGGCTCTGTGACCATGTCGGAAGGTGGTGTGGTTCGGTGGCGACTTGTGAGCCCTGTTATTATTACTGTTTCACAAGATACAAAACCGAAATAAATTGAGGCACGCCAGGCATCTGTTGTTGAATCGCACAATATTCAGTGGAGGTAGGTCATGGTGGTATCGCCATGTTCAAATGCTTATGACACACTTTGTCGTTGATATTTAGTTCTGAGGGGGTACAAATCGGCGGCATCGCGAGTGCGTTCGGAGTCGTAGGAGCGTGGACGGGGGCTCACCACGATCCTCGTGAGTATATAAAACTTGTCATTGAATTTGATGCTTTATAACTTATACTTTCACAGGTGATCCTGTTGGTACGCAATATTTGTCTATCACGTATCATTTACTAGTAACTCTAACCCACTCCACATACAACATAGGTCCTTTTTGGCTTTACAAAGTAGAGGATGATCACCCCAGCTATATGCGAGCTCTCATACACGTTTGAGTCAAACCATTTCATGATTGTAACATCTATTTACATAACGCTTTTTGCTTTGCTGTGGACAAATTACTTTGAATATTGCTTTCATATATGTATATACCACATACAAGAATATTGTTATTTGCTGTGAACTAACTAGAGCTTGATATTGCATACTCTATTTCAGTCGTGTCGCTCTCTTGCGTACCCGTCAGAATCATCCAATCACGATTGCTTACGTTATTTGCGTACGGAACAACTTCTTGCGGAGGCGAAATTTTCTCTTCATAACAACCTTCAGCCAGGCTTTGCCCCAAGTTGCAGAGTAACTCTTAGCCCATGCTTTGGCTCAGGGTATTTGGTAGACGGGAGAAGAAAGGTGAATCAGGAGTTCAATTAAGCCGGAGCGCCTCCCAGACGTTGTGCGACTGTCTTTCGAGGCGGTTTGGGAGGTGCTTGACTATGCAGCTCTGACATTTATGTTTTCTGTAGTTAATAGAGCAGTACCAGTGAAACGAAATACTCAGATTTAATTTCTAGAAGGCTGATTGTCCTACATGACTACTAGCCAGTTGTGGCATGCGAGGAGACTGATTTGAGCTGATTTGCGACCCCACACACATAAAACAACCATTAAGCTACCTATGAGAACTACAATCGTTGAGGGTAATAGAAGTACCACCAGTGAAAAGATGTTTGTGATGGTGATGTACCGCAATCGAAGACAATAATCAGACTTGGCGCTTCGACGCTTGGTCAAGAGTACTACATAGTATTCCTCATAATCGAAATCTGGGATTTAATCTGTTGGTCGAGAGGTCCAGCGCGACAGCGTTGAACTTTGAAGGGCCGCGGTGCAATACAGCGTAGTGATGAGGCTCATAAACAGTTCCTTGACTGCTGCCTTGTTAGTATTGTAAGGACTCGTAGTCCCCTGGCGACGGAAACCCTTACTTTACGTCTCATACCGTACTCCATTCTTTGCGCCACTGTCAACATTTATATTCGATACCGTTACCCTACGACGCCACCCCCTTCCCACTACATATTTAAGTATCGGTTCGCGTCATACATAGAGCAGCAGAGTAGTGGTGTAGTTTCTCCCCCCTTCCAAACTTACTCCCGGTCCCTTCATCACTTCGAACTCGTACTGCTACAAAAAGTAGCATTCTTACCGTATGTAGCACTGAGCAGGTACCGCCGTAGTACCGTGGACCATTACATAGAAGGAAGATAGTCGTCCTTTCTTACAACATCGCTGCAACTTGCAAATACATAATTCGCTCAAATACAAGTTGAGTCTATGAATTACTCATGTCGAACACACCTTCCTCCAGGGAAACCACAGCTTCAGAAAGCATTTTGCGGCAGGCTTGCGAGGCCGTATTTACGGTATGTTAGTAAGCCGACATATTGTTCTTGTAGGTTCTTGTGGGTCCACTTGAGATTGCTGCTTGAAACACTGCCAACTGCGTAGAGTACTTTATTTTCATACAATGCGGTTCTCCTCTTTGGCATGTATTGCATTGGCAACTGCGACACTGCGGCCTGTTACTTCCAGCATCATTGAAGCAAGCACCCCAACCTCCGACGGTGTGCCCAGAGAGGAAGGTATGTCACATACATCTTGCACTCCTATTATTTTGAGACAAACGACGTATTTTAAACTAGGTAGAAGATGGGGAATATTAGATTGTGAGTTGTAGCGACTGTTGTTATTTCACTTGGTGAATTATCAACAGCTCTTCTTGACGAGTCCTCAAAAGTTGCGGGAGCCTTACATGGTCACTTTGGTTTACCTACTCAGTCCTGAAGGTGCTGACAGCCTGACAGAGGAACTTGATTCCTTGTCTACTTCAGCACACAAGCTGTTCGATGGATTGCACTTCGCAGACGCGGCAGAGTCCTGGTGGGACAAAGTCGTCGAGCTCGGTCCAATTCTTACAGATGGACTCTTTCGTCATGCCATGGAGCTCTATCCCTCTGACAAGATAACGGAGTTCAAGGCGTCTGTGGTTAACGTTACCACCACGGCTACAACGCTGCACCAAGTTGTCCTTGAAGCCGCAGAACAACACGGCATTCCTCTCGACACCATGAAAGGAGAACTTGGAGATATCTGCAATTCCATGTTTGAAGAGCTTAAAGAGCAGTTTCCACCGCCCGATGAGGCTCCCAGTCATGAGAATCGTATGGTCATGATCAGCACGGCTCTTGACCGCATTGAGGGGGGTTTTCTACAGTTCGCCATCAACCACGGAGTCAGCGAAGAACCCCTGAAAAGCCATTCCGGTTCTCTCAAGCTCCACGCCCAATCTATTGTTGTGACCATCGGCACGTTACTAATATTTTGCGGTTCCGTCGATTATCTGACATAAGACGACATCATACAGGAGACCTCGTTGAACGGCACCCTGACCTCGCAATTACCCTCTTGGTCGCTGCAATCACCATGTTACTTCCTGAACTCTGGCTTCTTCGCCAGGTTCTCCGCATGTTTGGATTTGGTCCAAGGGGGCCAATTAAAGGTGCGTTTATTTATGATCGTGGTGCTGAGCGACTTTTCAATGCTACATTTTGTAGGCGGAGTTGCTGCTTGGTTGCAACGGTGGCTATTTGGTCCCGCCGTCCCGAAGGGTGGCTGGTTTGCGACTCTTCAGTACCTAGCCATGCAGGCTGTGAAACTTTAAAAGTGCTGCCTGGGACGAGGGAATAGCAGGAGAAAGTTTGACCCTTGGTATTGGAGACTCTGATATGTTTGTACATTAGATACCATTCTTTGTTTCATGTGTTGTATTGCAAAGTCGATGGATATTGCACTGAAAGGGTGGAGCTGAAACCCATCGCGAAGCATTCCGACCTAGGCAGTTTCCGAGCAACCACGCCTTACGAAGCTTAGGTTGAGGTCGTAGAGATGGGAAACAAGCTCGGAGAGAACGTGGACAAGAGGCAGCAAAGGCCACCTAGTCACTCTAGGAAAGCTGTGAATCCAGGACGAAATCAAACGTACTATGATATAATTATACTTAGTGCATCTGTGACCGCAGCAGCCTGCGCACGCCGTACCCGGCTGCCCAAGCCATTATGCTATATTGATATTCACCATGATCTGATATGGTGTGCGCTTCAAGGTAAAGATCAAAGTTGAAGCGCTATTAGGTCCTAAAATGGTCACGACACTGCCACTTCCACCATTCTGCAATTCGTCCACCCTGACATTTTACTGGGCGTGCAGCACGATCCAGAATGAGACTGCCACGACGTGTACCATGGGCAAACATTGGCGAGCTCGATCAGCTCTGTTCCTGGATCTTTGCGGATGAGGGCGATCTCGAAGCGAAGCAATTTGCACTTAGCAGAGTACGTTTCATTCGAATCGACATTCTTGAGCCTTCTCTGATGGAGTCAAGTTGTCGGCGTGGAGAGCTATAACTGCATTGCCCCATGCCCTCGAGTCTACTCTATCTATCTTAACGGCGCGGTTGCTTGATACTTCTGAAACCACACAGAACTACCCCCGACTGAGTCTCAGGCAGAATTATGCTGCCGCAATCATCCGAATGGTAAATGGCCTTGTCGATCCTTTACAGGCGGGGGCATACGCGAGATCCATAGCATCTATCGCCGCACAGCTAGGGTTACCTTCGTGGTTAGTGGAATTGAGGCATGCCGCCACGCACGAAGATCTTCCCAGCCTTGAGATGCTCAGGGAAGCAGCACGGGAGGTAAGCTGCTCTATGAGAATGTAATATTTCTTATCCTATGATAGCTCACATTTTATTGGCGTGGACAGTCACTGACATGGCTGCTGCACAACTATTTTTACCCCACTATAAACCCTTCAGCTCCTAGACTGAATACACCAACCCCCTTGCGACCGGTTACACCTCTGTTAAAACACTACAAGACACTGCTGAAGCTTATTATGCGTGATGCTTCTCTCCGCAAACAATATCAACCAGATGTTGATGCAGTCTTGCGCGATATTGAGCGATGGCTCGCGGAGGCTAAAGTAGCTGCAGATTTCGCGGCTGATGCATACGGGTGGGATACCGCCATCGACAGCAATGATATTGAACAAGAAGATCCTAGAGAGAGGTGGGCTCTAGAAAGACTTTGCGATGCAATAGTTGAGAAAGGCGCTCTTGTATCTCTCTCCCAGAAGTATGTATTTTTACAAGTTCAGATCTTCTTACTGACTAGAACACCTAGGAGGAGGAACTCTCAGTCGGACGAATTTGTGCCTCCTCAGTCGTCACTTGTATTATGGACTCCGCTATTGGCCCACATACAAGCATATCATCCTACCTTCCCAACCATTCTAACAACTCAGATTGTGGACAGCCTTCTTTACGAGCGGCTGAGCACAGGATTTGACATGGATGTCGTTTCGTTTGATGTAGAAGACTCACAAAACGACCCTTCTTATCATTTGGCTCTTGCGAGGTGGGCCGCGTGGGTTGTTAGGACATACGATAATGGTCAGGAAAATGGAGAGTTGAGCCTCAGGAAGAATGTGATTGTCCTACTCGCTTCTGCTCTTGCTCCCGGTAAGACAGAAGGGGTGAAGGAGTTCAAAATGTATGTTGGAAATCCGAACCGCCTTTGTTTATTTGATCCAACCAGTATGCGACAGTTTGGCTACTCTTCTCGAGGCTGTAAGCTCTGGTTTCCCGGAACTGCAGAAAGCATCTGAGATGCTTCTCTCTGCCTCGTATCCTTTGCCACTACAGGTGAGTAACATAAGGATATATTTCACCCCTCTCCTGACGCTTTCAGCAATGGGATGCGGGTGATCTGACAGTGATGAATGAACGACTTCATTCCCTAATGTCGTTTGGTGACGACTCTCAAGAGCACATGGATGATTCAGACGCACTTGCTACTACATCATTACCGGTGTCGGATCGACAGACAGGCGGGTGGACGTTATTGGACAATCAAAGCTGCTGGAAGTCATGTCCTATAGGAATTTACCATTCAAGTAGATAATATCTGCAATTTATTTTCTTCGCAGGGGTCGTGAAACTTCCCACCCTATTGGTCACGGGGTATTAGGTGATTACTGAGCTGCGTATTATTATCTGGAGTAAATCATGATTCGAGCTGCGCCTTGAGATAGGCGCTCGCATCCACCTCTCCTTTGTTTTAGCAGCGACCAATGAAGTTCAACACACCACTACCACAAACCCTACCTAAAGAATGCGAGAAGGCAGCAAAGATTTGTGAGTATCTAGCAGTTTCGTGCTTTACAGTGGCACTGACAGTTTCCCAGTTTCGTCATTTGTGGACAACAAGAATAATGGCCTTGACGGTGTGAGTTCTAGCTAAGTACCAGTTGGCACCACAAGAGGTGAAAACTCACATGCCGCCAGATCATTCCTCGGAGTGTATTAGAGAATGCTAGAGGATTTGCCATCTTCACTGTCTTCAAAGCAGGCTTCGTCTTCTCGGCAAGGGCGGGAACGGGGATTGTCATAGCGAAGCTTGATGATGGATGTAAGCACTTCGATCATTACGTATGTATCAGTACGGCTGACGGATCATTATCAGCATGGTCTGCTCCAAGTGCCATAGGCTCAGCTGGCCTGGGGCTTGGTGGACAAGTTGGCGCAGAGATGACGGATTTCTTGATTGTCCTTAACTCGACTTCGGTCGGTCTGCCTGTTTCCCGAACCCAGGCCTCTTCGCTGACATGTCCTTGTAGGCTGTTGTATGTCTAGCTTTATTTCAATCGTGTACCATCAATTGCTCATGTAACCTAGAAATCATTCATGTCTGCTGGCTCCCTCACGTTGGGAGGCAACATGAGTCTTGCGGTGGGCCCCCTCGGGCGGAACGGCGAAGCGATCGGATCCCTCAATTCAAGTGGCAAAGTTGCTGCCATGTAAGCTCCCGTCTACTACCAACGACACACCAGAATAACATCCCCGGATAATTTAGGTACAGTTATTCTAAAACGCGAGGCTTATTTGGTGGGGTCTCCATAGAAGGGTCTGTCATCGTTGAGCGTCAAGACGCAAATGCGTTGGCATACAAACAGGATGTGACTGCCAAAATCCTTCTAAGCGGAGCAGTCCCTTGTCCAGAGTGGGCTTCATCTCTGGTGAAAACACTCGAATCATGTACCGGTTTACCAGGCACTCGGAAGTGGATCGATGACAGAGAAAGGGACCAACAATCTGGTTACGTCTTTGCGAGCCCAAAGGGTGAAGGAAGTACTCCATCCTTCTTATCCAAGAAGAAGAAAGGAATCGACTTTCCCCCAGGACATTGGGGAAAGAGAAAAAATTCAGGCTCGTACTTTGGTGGCCAGGAATCAGAGGACGTCGATGATAGCTCCACTCCGCGGGATGACTATGACTTCCGCGCCCAGTCAGGGTCTGGTTTCGATACGAAGTTCGAATCCGACCTTGCCCCTCCTTTACAAAGTCGGCACCGATCTTTCAACAACGTCTCTGCGAGCACGAAAGATCAATTCGATCCAGAATCACCATTTAATTCTCTGCCGCCATTTAGCTCTGCTCACTCGGGATTAAGCGATAAAAATGTCGCTCATTCGCGCACAATGAGCATGCCATTGACATATCAGCCTTCCAATCGGTATTCCTCGGCGGATTATACCAACCCCTTCTCTTCGACCCCACCACCGGATGACAATTTCTTTGAATCAGACATTAAGACGAGTCCTCGCGGACCATTCATAAAACCTAAAGCGGAATTGACTTTGCCTCTAGCTCTTGGAGAGGGAGTCGGTCGTGCCATTGCACTCTACGATTTCTACGCGGTTGAAGTGAGAAATCGGTTTCTTTCATGATAAGCGAGTACTCACCGGATGGTATGTAGGCTGGTGACCTTTCTTTCTCTAAAGGGGACGTAATTGTTATCACAAAGAAGAGTGATAGTATTGATGACTGGTGAGTTTTTCAACCTACTCCCGCATCAATAGATACATGACCTGAGTTAGGTGGACCGGGAAGGCTCGTGGCAAAGAGGGGATATTTCCGGCCAACTTTGTGGAGGTTGTATAAGCATTCCAGGAGAGCATTATTATCCCTTTGAGCCGGCATCTTTTCTGTGTATCGATTACATGCGGAACAATTTGACACTTATGTATTTGTAATATCACGTGTGGTATTGATGTGACAGACGCGTGACAGACCGCGCAACTCCTGTCCAGTGTCCACTCATGAACCAGGTTTTCACGCTACAATATCATTATCACCGATGCCGAAGGCAGCGAGAAATAAGTATTATGCTGTAAGGATTGGTCGCGAAGGACCAAAAATCTATGATACCTGGGCCGAGGTGAGTTTTCTTTTCAGAAGCTCGGGAGCCCAATCATAGACTCAACGTCCATTTCAGTGCGATGCCAACGTGAGTCAACGTGTTCCACCACCTTATGAACGCCAGTCTAAAAATACTACATCAGGTTTCGCGCTGGCCCGGTGCCGTTCATAAAAGCTTCCGATCTCGCGTTGAGGCTGAACAGTGGCTGGCATTACCCAGAGCAAGTGAGTATTTGAGCACCGCAATCACCACTCTGCTGAGCCCAGAAGCCCCAATACCATCTTCAAGTATGTCATCTAGTGCACCCGATGTCTCATCACGCATAGAGCAAGGAGTGGCGCGATCCCAACATGCAAAGACATTGAAGCAACAGCCAACTTCTCCTGGAATGGATTGGACTCCCACCGAGACGCCTGCACCTCGCTCAGCGGATATTACCCTCTCAGACGAGCAAAAGGGGGTGCTTCGAAGGGTTGAGCGCGGTGAGAATATATTCTTTACTGGATCTGCGGGTGCGTAATTCAAACCAACTGGTTTCTATGTACATTGATTACTCTGTCTAGGAACCGGTAAATCTGTACTCTTGCGTGAAATCATACGAGTGCGTGGTGGACGGGGTCATCAAGGTCTTGCGATTACAGCGTCAACGGGAATAGCATCTGTTAACATTGGTGGAACCACTGTGCACTCATGGGCGGGAATCGGGCTGGGTCAAGAGGACGCAAAGAGACTCGGTGGTAAATTTCTTGGTCAGCCTAAGTTTGAAAAGGTCAGGGCACGGTGGCAAAGTGTGGACACTCTCGTGATAGATGAAGGTTTGTGCCATACTTTTTATTTCGAATATGGTCTCATGAGAATGCTAACTGCTCAATGCACAGTATCCATGATCGATGGCAAGCTTTTTGATAAACTTGTATGATGCCGCCAGAACGTCACAATCTCGCACTACTGATGCTACATCATAGGAAGCCATTGCTCGCATTGTAAGGCGATCAGAAAAACCATTTGGTGGCATTCAAGTACAAACTCGATTGTTTATTCTTCACTTCTGACTTTTCTGATGTATTTGTGCCCAATAGCTAGTACTTTCAGGGGACTTTTGTCAGCTTCCTCCAGTACCCGATCGAGGTAAGGACGGGATCCAAATAGCGTCGACATTCGCATTCGAGGCAGAAAGCTGGAATCGTTGTATCAAGCGGCCTATAGTCCTGACGCGAGTTTTTCGACAAAAAGAGCAAAGTGAGCGACACTTATCATTCTACCTCACGCGCCTACATGACCTTAGAATTCGTCGACATGCTCAACGCGATGCGTTTTGGAAAGTTGGGTGCAGACTCTATCCAAGCTTTCGGAAGTCTTTCGCGACCTGTCAAGTATAGCGATGGTATCGGGCCGACACAGCTGTATGGAACGATCGTATGTTGTGTTATTTCTACTAAGAAAGCATCAGGTACCCCACTCGTGCGGAGGTTGATCGAGCAAACCAGGCCAGGCTTAATTCACTGCCCGGGGATAGTATTAGATACGAAGCGACCGACACTCCCGGACGCGATTCAAATGACAATCTTGTTTCACTTGAAAGCATGAAGCGCTTGCTGGAAAGACTAGTGGCGCAACAAGTCATCCATCTAAAGGTGGTATTACTCCTTCTGTTTGCGCCACATTATCTTACACATTGCAGGTTGGCGCGCAAGTCATGCTGATCAAGGTAATGTGAGATGCTTCCAGACGCGAACTCCTTTGTTGAACACAGAGCTAGAACATGGTACAGGGCGAGCTGGTGAATGGCTCTGTGGGTCAAGTAGTCAGGTTTAGCACTTCTCAAGAGGCCATGCAATCCTCTACTCAATTTGCCACTGAAGAAGGTCTTAAAGGTGGACTTTCCACGGGATCCGAAATTCCTGCGAACTACGACAACTCGCAGTGGCCTGTTGTCCGATTTACATGTGGCCGCGAACTACTCTGCATACCGACTGACTTCACGGTCAATAATGCGGATGGCGGTGTTGAGGCAAAAAGACGACAGGTGAGCGGCCCGAATTTCACTTAAAATTGATAAATAAACGAAATCAGATTCCTTTGATACTAGCTTGGGCACTGAGCGTTCATAAGTCTCAAGGGCAAACTCTTGAAAGGGTGAAAGTGGATCTTGGGCGAATATTTGAGAAAGGCCAAGGTACATTTTTAGCACTGACTTATTACCGACTGTTCAATCCCGCCTTCTCAGCGTACGTTGCCCTTTCCCGTGCCACTAATATGAGCACCTTGGAAGTATTAAACTTTCATCCCAATAAGTAAGCCTCTCGTTCAAGATATCCTTTTTCACGATTAATTTAACCATGTCTCGTTGCGGCTGCAAGGGTGATGGTGCACCCTCGTGTATTGGACTGGCATGATGATATGGAAAGTGAAGCGCTCATCGATCAGCTATACGTGGATGATGTGTCGGAGGACATGGACAGAGAGGAAACTCGGGAAGCGTACTGGACTTAATTTGTTGGGTGCATATACTCACGTTGAAAGAAGTGTTCCAGTGTTCATCGTCATCCTTTGCCACTATCAGACTCATGACCAGTACGTCAGATCCAGAGGCATGTCCTAACCTAGCGGCTCGCACGCGCTCTTGAAACAGGTAACTTTTCAGGGTGCAACCCTGCGAGATCGAGATCTTTCTCCCAACTTTCTGTTCATAATGCATTCAAGTTATTGGGTATACCAGAGTTTTGCAGTCCCATTTCATACCACTTCTGTGGCTAGCCTAAAAGTCAGAGTAGAATGACTATGTTTACACGTACAGTTGGGGACAGACAACAACTTTCATAGCGGGCGAGGGAATTTTTTTGGCGCAAAACGGCCTGCAGATCTAGAATTCACAATGGTTGAATGAACTTCTGGCCGGGCATCACCAGCGCTTTTACGATGGAATGGGAATGAACAAACAAGATGCTGGATGGCAGCACGGCGACATTCCAGAGAAGTGACACCACTAGACTGATCAAATGTATCTGTGAGTGTTTCGATAGCTCTTGCAACCGAAGACGTGGCATCAGTGCTTAAGCCACAGCCACTTGCAGAACGACGAATGGAATGGCTAGTTGGGCGCTTGCGGCTGCTAAGAGAGGCAAGTGGTGTCATTTCGGCAGCGGAGCGCTTCCGATTGTTGCGTTTGATGGGAGTCTCCGAGCCATCAACATCCTGGTAGATACCCATTAGCAGCTGGACAATTAGTCCAGATGGTAGTGGTACATACCTCGTCATCAGTAGGATCATCTGACATCTGGTTTCCTTCGCCGGAATCAGTAGGATTGTTGAGTGTGTTGACGGGTCAGTCATGGTGGCCATGCCCACACAAAAAACGTTTTCACCAGTGGCAACAATCCCATTTACCAGGATCAGGATGCTGACATAGAGCGGGAAGGGTTTTTTCCTCCAAACCTTCGCTTTTTTGTGTTTAGAAACCACTATCAACATCTCGCACAGATTCAGTACTAGGACATACATACATTGTACGGGTAGTACCTTGAGATATTTCTCCCAGACATCTGGCGGGGCAATTACAATTTTCAAGGTATTGTCCCAACCAAATCCGGACTGTTCCCTAAGCTTTTTGATGACGGCGAAGTCCTTTTTGAGCTGAAAGTACAGCAGTCAAAACACGCCATGAATTATTGAATAGAAGACATACCTTTCCCCAATGATCATGACACGACTCGGATGTCTTTGCATTTCTTCCACTTGTCCTCCCACTCCCTTTAAGTGCTTCGGGCGCATCAGCAAATTCATGAGCCGCAGATATTCCCATATTTTGTAAGCCGACATGCTCTTTCCTATACATGACGTTACAAAACAATATAAAGCAATGTAAAGATCTGAACCGAACGTGGATTAGCGTGATTACATTGCTTTAGATTGCTATATATTGCTTTGTATCGTAATGTATAGGAAAGAAGCATTGGGCTTACAAAATATGGGAATATCTACTAATATCTGCGGCTCACGAGTTTACTGATCGGCGCCGTAGGGCGAGTTATCAAGAAAAATGTTGAGGAGGGGCCCTTGGGTGTGTATATTGACCCAGAGGCGTCCTAGCAGGGTAGAAGATGCTTATAAACATTAGTATAACAAGTTCTAAGACATGCCATTGAGTTGTAGTTGAGTTGCAGGGGAAATGGTGGTTTGAGGTGTATATGTGCATTGTACATCTAATTACCATATGTCCGAAGTGCAACTCTGCAAATAACCACTCATTTTCACTCTACCTCGACCACAACTCAAGAGCATGTCTTAAAACTTGTTGTGCTAATGTTTATAGGCATTTTATACCGTCCTAGGACACCTCTGGGTCAATATATATACCCCAGGGTCTCTATAGGAACAAGGTGAGTGATATCCCCCCTCTTCAATATTTTTCTTGATAACTCGCCCTACCTTTATCCATGACCATTTCCCTTTGATGTACTAATTATTTAGGACCTTTTTCATCATTTTATGATGTCTCAGCCCTTGGTACTCCTGCTGGGCACCCCCCTGGATTTGGTGAGTCTCATAGTTCGCTTTTTTGGTGTTTTTTTTTTGTTTCTAACTTGCCTTCCTCCTAATCCCTACACTTACAACTATTTCCAGTCGCTTAAATACATGCTTTACACCGTCTAGTGCACCAGCACTTCGCTCTAGACCCTCTGGTAAGTCTCCTCTTTATTTTTCATGGTTTATATTGTCTCCCCCCCTGTGTCCCTGCTAACCAATTTATCGCCCACTACAGTATCTCATATTACTCTAATAGATTCATAGTACACTTTACTGGCACCGCTTGTGCTCGCATCTTATTGGTGGATAGTTATTTTAACTTATGTGACACCTACTGTAATCCTCCCTGGTATGGGGAGCATTTTTGCTATCCTGGCGCCCAAATTCACTTTCTCCTTGCTGATATATGTTTATAGGACATCTATAACTGATCCCCCTATGCCAAGGACCATGTAGTCTGCCTCCTGCCTTCTCCTTCCCCCATTCTCAGAACACCTTCTCCAGCATCCAGGTGATTTTATTTTGCGTTTTTCACCATATAGGAATGTTCTTATTATTAATTGGAGTATTTTCGACCAGGGGGAAACGCTATGGGTCTTCTATATGAAGGTGGAGGAGCCATGGTACCTTAGTTGCCCTCATACATACACATTTATTTTGCTGTCATTTAATGTTTAAAAATACGAAATCAATGTTATTAAATGTATTTTAATATAATACAGTGAAAAAACTACAAGAAAAGGCAATG
Source organism: Rhizopogon vinicolor AM-OR11-026 (assembly GCA_001658105.1). Classification (NCBI taxonomy): domain Eukaryota; kingdom Fungi; phylum Basidiomycota; class Agaricomycetes; order Boletales; family Rhizopogonaceae; genus Rhizopogon; species Rhizopogon vinicolor. Next base: position 60,769 of record KV448135.1, on the reverse strand, counting down.
AAATCATGTTATATTCGAGCTCGCTGTTGCCCACAGCGAGCACGAAGGTTTCGGTAACGTGCGGGTACGCCCGAAAAGTGTTTGCTTATAATATCTTACCTGATTTGGTTCACAGCCGAAAAACACAAGGCTAATAAGGCTTACTGGTTTTGCTGAAGTCACTGTTGACTCCTGAGTGCTGCGGGTATCGCTGAAGTACTGCAGTAGAGGTTTCCCCACCTAGTTAGTAACAGACATGTTATGCCATAATCGTTACTAATATGTGTGAGAACAAGTGTCGCTCAGGTGAGTTCAACCGCCGGTGCTTGGTGCTGGGGTGCTCGTTCAATCGCCGGTGCTTAAAAATTTAAGCAGCCCACACCCACTACCAAGGTAGCGGGAATCACATGTCCGGGCTTATCTGATTGAGCAGAAAATCCAAAATCCAAAATCCAGAAAGTTCATTCACCGATTAAGTAGTACTTGAGCTTTATGCTACCAAGACTCAGATTTGGACGTCAAAAGGGCATTGCGTGACCTCCATGCTAGCTTGAGGTGAGTTTAAATCATGAAAGACATCAGTCACTGGGCATCGCCTAGTTCATTCAAGCCTCAAAATTATCATCGGCGTGCAATCCAATGAAGATCATTGGATGTAGCAATCCAACAGAAATTCTTATGCATTTCAATTGAAAGCGGACTCACGGAATGTGGTCAAGAGGAGAGAAGGTGGATAGGGGCCGCCCCTGTTCTCTGAATCACTGACCCACCGAGGAGTCGCTTAAACTTATCCTTGATCTCGAAATTTACCCCAGTTACCCTCGTGCACCATGCACGACGGTCAAGAATTCGACATGTCTGTTGTATGGTTCACTCCTGAGAGCATATCCATGTTTACCTTGACCTACAGATCTGAAGCTGCTGGTCGTGAAGCCTTACCAGGTGTCTGTGATCAAATGTGCCAAAACTCACAATTTATCGGCGTATGTGTTTTTTTTTCCAGCGGCTTGAATATATACACAAGTCCCTCAGATAAAACCAGTGCCCGGTTCAACCAGCGATGGCGTCCAAATTCACCGCTTGTTCCATGACTACTCTGTCCGAATTTGGGGTGCTGATCTTGAATCTATGAGAAGCTATCACTTTGATTTTGTCGATCCCCTCACATCTTATCTCGTTAACCTTCCTCCGGACTGGAAGATCTTCGAAGCGGAAGGCACTTTTTCATTTTTTGGCTTTGGACCGCTGGCTACCCCCATGCCACCTGGAATGCCACCTCCCAGAGTTGGCATGGAAGTCAAATCGATAAAAGCTGGTCATGGTTTAAGACCCGAGCAAAGTGTTCCGGCACATGAGAAGTACATACAAAGAGAAGGCACAAGGTTACTCGTGATATCTCCATTGGGAGAGGAAGCCTCCTTTCAGCTTCCAGTTCGGCGGTCTATTTACATCGAGGCAGGTCAAGCTCTTGTTTACCCTGGTATGTCTTTCCCTACCTTGCTGTATACTGGCCCAACTTACAAAGTTCTGCATGAAGTGCACTCAATGGTTCAGTAAAAGTGATTGGTTCAAAAGTAGTTTCCTTGTTATGTTACCATGTAAAGATGAATTGTTTGTCGGTGCCCTTACTATTTTCTTCGTTTTCCAATTGCTTGACTTAGTTACTGAATCCAACAATCCATGTCTATTGAACTCACTTCCCACGATGTAAGATGTTCGGACAGCTGCCCCAGGCTGAAGGAGGTTGGAACGTGCTGAATGGACGGTCGTGTCAAGTCATACAATCACACCCAAGCACAGTGCACATCTTGCCTATCCTTTCCAGTTCCACAGAGCACCTTCGGAGCGCCTTAGTGTCATGCCATTTTCTCACACAGCAGGCTCCTCATCATCTACTACCGCATTCCACAGTTTATACACATATTCCCTGGTAACAGGTGAATTGCAACAACATTTCCCTAGTACGTCGTGCACTAACCAGAGATCATTCAACATGAGTGATAGGTTAGACTCATGATGCACTTCCGCTATCAGTGGTTATGTGGCGAGGAAGACTAGACCGGTCAGAAAATGTGGAAAATGGCAGGGAGCGAGCGAGATGACGACGGGCGAAAGGCTCAATTCACTACTATAAAACATGCAGTACCACGTGATTAAGTAAGCTAACTGACTAACGCAAGTTCGTATTTCCAACAGAAAAAATCAACGATCGCGCCTCATGGAGTCGTCTCGTTCAACGACCTCACAGTCGGCATGTCAATTGCGCATCTTGATTTGTTCTCTCGCCTCCCCTCTGCTATCCTTTAGTTCCCTATACTAGCCCGCTTAATGCGGCCGAGTACGCGCTTCTGCTTCACCTCGCTTGATCTATATCACGACGCACACGCACAGAAACACCCAAAGAGGTTTAGTAGGCAGACGCATTGAGTTAGGACAATGCACGAGATGATAAATAATAATTCACAGCTAAATGAAGACAGCTAGTGCGATGAGCACAATTCGAATTTAAATCCCCATCAATCCAGAATTTGTCAGAAGAATATATGAATGGAACTTAGCATTCTAGTTCGCGGTGATATATGTGCAGCTCTTGGCAGACTGGTCACTGGATCCCTCTTCTCTTTCTTATATTTCGCCCGTGAGTATATTAATCCCCCTCAGCGCTCATCCATGATATCCGTCGTAAATTTTATCACACAAACTTCAAGGGACAAGATATATTGAACTAGACATATCAATGTGCGATTACTGTCTGCGGGAGGAGTCACTGCAAGGACGGCAACCACTCGTGCATCAGAAGATAATATTGGGACCTGAAACCATACTCACCTGACCTCCTTGTAGCCTGCGCAATTATAGCGCATGGCAGTAGGCCGCATACCCACTCAGTCGCTGAAGTTGACGTTCAAGTTGCGTCGGGACCAACTGTAGACGAGGTCGCGATAAACCATCAAGTATGCTGATATTTCACAGGCGTACCTTTCGAATTGTACTTGCTGCAACCTTAACGGTAAACTAGGTCGTGATTTTCGACACAGGTTAACCAAAGCGAGCGTCTCGTTTCTTATCCAGCAATGTCTGTGATTTTAGCACATAGACGTCATAGGACAAGAAAGTGCACTTGTAGGAGACAACTGCATGACCGCAGGTAATTCAGAACTGGTAGACTGATGCGTGGATCTAACCCAGAAATGTACCCCTTGGAATAGCGCTCTGGGCTGGAGGATTATGAAGGATAGTAAAGCCACCGGTCGCTGCGACTTTCTTGTTCGAGCTCCTATTCGAGTCAGGCGGGGCGTGGTCCTGTGCAGCCTGCGATAGATATAGCAACGTGATGTTGATATCAAAACTCTATAGGATGAGCTTAAGACGCTCGCAGTTTTTATGAGCGCATACGCCCATGCATGCACTAAATCAGCTCTCGCATACAACTCAAGACGATGTACGGCCCTAGTTGGTTTGGCTGGGATGGGACGTTCCACAGGATTAATGGCATAGCTGTGAGTCGGAAAGAGTAGGTTTGTTCTATGACAGGATATAAGGAAAGGATTCGGATGCTGTACTAGGCACAGCTGTCGTGGAAGGAAGCGCGTTAGGTGGTGGACACAACCAACGTGCATAAATCAGGTAACCGCTCTTCTTCCTCGCAGCCTTCTGGTAGCATGAAACTTTCATTTGACCTGCTTGAAAACCGGCGAACTCGCGGCTAATCCATTCAAATGTGTTGATTGCGTGGGCGCAGTTTGATTTTCGCAAGATTTGAAGCTTGCAGTGAATTCGTGGATGGGAAAGTGCCTCAAGGTGTGGGATATAGGGAAGGATGCTTCCAGTCTCGGGAGGCTCAATACGCCCAGTGTTTTGGACAATTTGCATTTAGCTTCACAGATGATGACGGTGCGTTCGATTCATCGACGGTGGGCTGCCAGATCATTGACGTAATCGGTGTGGTTCAAAGGGAGTGCTGGAGTGAATTATAGTCACTATGTCATGTGATGTCCGAGCACTGTGCAGGGACGCGTCTCGTGTTCCGATCACACGTTGTAACCAGCAGGCAAATAGATTTCCTTCAAGCCCAGGCTCAGCGTCTCAGTCGTTCCCCATTTTGCAAAACCTCAAACAGTCTGCGTAGCGCCATGCCAGTACGGTACTACGCCGTGCGCATTGGCCGCGAAGGCCCTAAAATATATTCGAACTACCATGATGTACGTTCCCGTATCATGATTGGCATGTTACGGTCGAGTATTGACGCACAACAATAGTTCCAGATGGCGGTAAGTATGCCACCACTGGCTCGTGGTTGTCCATTGACCGTTTAAGATTTGTGGCCTTAGTGGTTCTAGCGGGAAGGGTTTCGACACCTACAGGGAGGCAGAAGCTTGGCTCACAGGCGTACCCATGCCTGCTGCATCTGTCACAAGTGTCACAAGTCAGACGACTAGTACGTGCAGATTCTTAGTTCCCGGATTACATAGTAACTCGATAACATCCTGCAATGAACAGCGACAATGGTGTGGGAGGTGAGCTCTGATAGTCATCAAGGGTCCACCTTGGCCTCTACAAGCACGACTATTTCTTATCAAACGGGGGCAAGACCTTATCCAGGACCTCAACCAGATCGTCGCTGGTCCGAATATGAATCACCCCTAAACACACGACATGCAAGACCAAACGGCGACAGGCTTACGCCTCCCCCTCCTTATATCCCTTTGGCACGATATGACGTGCCCCGAGAACCTGAAATTCCCCCGCCACTTCTTCCCCCGCAGCCAGCAGTCGAACTTTCAGAAGAGCAGAAACAAGTTCTTCGACTTGTTCAGAATGACAAAAACATTTTTTTCACGGGTCCAGCCGGTAAGCTCGCACGACTTCTGACCTTCATAAAGATAAGTGGATGTATTATTTCGTCAGGAACCGGAAAGTCTGTTCTTCTGAGAGCAATAATAGATGTGCTACGAGTTAAGTTTGGTGGGGCAGTTGCTATCACCGCACCCACGGGCATAGCAGGCGTGAACATTGGTGGTTCAACAATTCATTCCTGGGCAGGAATACGGTTGGGAAAGGAAGGGGTCGAAAAGTTGGTAAATGGACTGTCACGGGCTGCGATAAGACGATGGCTAAGCACTTGTGCCCTTGTAATTGATGAAAGTACGTTCTCCCTATAGAGTATCAGACACATGTACTGACGTCCGGACAGTTTCAATGCTGGATGGGCGCTTATTCGACAAGCTTGTATGATTTAAGACTTGCAACGTATCTTTCATATCGCTGACCTTCTTGCTAGGAGGCGATAGGACGAAGTGTCCGGGGAAATGACAAACCTTTTGGAGGAATACAGGTCATTAGTCGCCATTCTTTTCTGTGTCCTGTTTTCTAGTCGCTGACAAGGTGAATAGCTTGTTTTGTCTGGTGATTTCTTTCAGCTTCCACCTGTTCCAGACCAAGATTCCACGACTATAATACCGTCCACCTTTGCTTTTGATGCGTTGTCTTGGTCTCGATGCATTGACGAGCCGGTTTCCTTGACCAAAGTTTTCCGCCAAAAGGACAACAGTGAGTGTTTGACATACGATACCGCTCCCGACATCTTACAAACAAGTAGAGTTCGTTGACATGCTCTCTGCGACGAGATCGGGGAAACTCCTCGACTGGCATATCCGAGAATTCATGAAGCTGAAACGTGTCGTCGATTATTCCGACGGCATAAGTCCGACTCAATTGTGCGATTTCTCTCCTGTTCTCTATAACGTATCAGTGATCATCGATGTTCATAGGTTTCCCCTCAAGAGCCAGGTCGAGTCCTGCAACAAAACACATCTGGACGTCTTGTCAGGAGAACAAGTAACTTACTCTGCTATGGACTCTAGAGGCTTTGATATGCATGAAGATCGAATATCAATCGCTGTTGCAGAGCAGCTACTCGATAGGCTCGTTGTTCCGAAAGTCATATCTCTGAAGGTAAGCTGCAATTTGCTGTATACGTCACCGCGGCCCCCAGCTTACTACACATTCAGGTTGGCGCACAAGTGATGCTTCTTAGGGTAAGCGCTCTGCAAAGAACATCATAATGGTTGAACTTGACCATACCCTCCAAAGAACCTTTTGCAAGGCAAACTGGTGAATGGTTCGCTTGGAAAAGTGGTTGACTTCATGACCACACACGAAGCAACACAATGCTTTATCGAGATTGCCAATCTTGACACCCCAGCTCAGCGTGCGCCGAATGGCGACTTTCTTCCAACCTTACCTCCCGGTGTTGGTGGTGAAGACAAGTACAAAGGCCTATTGGCTCTTGATCGGCAAGAATTCACGAAGCATGAACGGTTTCCGCTCGTCAGATTCACGAATGACGTTCACCTTCTCTGTGTACCGTTATCGTTTACCGTCGAGGGCTTCAAAGGCAACGTCGAGGCGCAACGCGTACAAGTGCCCCTTGTACTTGCTTGGGCAATGTCCATTCACAAGGCTCAGGGTCAAACTATGACTCGAGTGAAGGTTGACCTACAGCGGATATTTGAGAAGGGACAAGGTGAACGACTGAACCCCACCTAGAATGTACATTCGAAGCTGATTTGCCTTTGCAAGCCTACGTTGCCCTCTCGAGAGCCACAAGTCTAGAAGGGCTAGAGGTCATTGGTTTTGATCCTTCAAGGTGGATGTTGGTGCTCTTCATGGGGCGTATATCGACTGACGTGACGACGCCCTTTCAGAGTCTTAGCTCACCCACGAGTAATAGATTGGCAGGCTTCCTGGCAAGCCCAGCGAGATCAAGAAGAGGAAATGGATATGGACTGGGCAATCGAGCAATATTACTCATCAACTGATATCTCTGTATGACATCTAGCTGCATATTTTCTTGGATTTGTCGTTACAAGCAGAGGTAAAAACATGTATCTCTATTATGAAATAAGGATGCACACAACGAACGCGGACAACTCCCTAGCTAACGACCACAGTAGCAATGCAGGGCGACCCAACCATTTTGCTCTCTCAGCCTGAAGAAGTATGCTAACGTCGATCGATGATTAGGCCGTGCCAAGGGTGTTCAAGCAGGTCAGCCGCTGTTAGTTCCCAGCGCAGCATAAGACGCAGCAAGTCCGCCAGTGCATCCTCATTTCCTAACCCATTAACGTCATCGCCATCCTTGTTATCGTTGTCGTCTTATTGGGACCATGTATCCGAAAAGAATCGTGTAATTGAACAATATGTTTGGCTCCAAGATAATCGCGAGGTCTAGCATTCAGCCACTTCAAGACGGTAGCTTCTCCATTAGCCCCTGTAAGACGGGCAACGGCTACCTTGAGCGCCACAAGGACATCATATCAACAATGTCGCGCATAAATAAGTATATGAGGGCTGGCTTTGCTACAGTATCCCTTGCGGGCCAGATAGTTGCGAACGATCTGAACCCTAGCTTCAAGTTGTGGAGAACCTGGTACCTTGGGTTATCACGCGTCGGAAAAGTATCACCCGGCCCGGGTCTGGACGTGCACTCTTCAGCCACACGGAAACAATGCCGGTTGCAAGATCTTGAAGAAAGATAATTCGTTCCATCTAATAGAGGGTTTATGCCGATTAGATTGCATGTATGATTGTAAGACATCTAACTTATAAAATCGGTATGATACTAGATACTGGTACTCGTATAAACTTGTGCATAGTAGTAGGGAATAGTAATGCGCAGAATAAAGGAAATGGAACAGCCAAATGGAAGGAAATGCAACTAGCGCTAGCACAGCCCACTAAATTTTTACTTGCCGCCCAAATAGTCTCTTGCCGCTCCTGCGTGTGTTTGTCAGGGGCATCGACTTCACACTCGAGCGCAATCTCCTGAAAAACGATTTAAAAGACAGAGATAGGTGACTCGCGAGGGAGACTGCGGTACCCTTGCTCGATGGGAGGGGTGGTACAGGCGTGGTTGAGCCAACGGCGAGAGAATTGGCAAACTCCTCTAAAGCTCCCTCGGGGAATGTAAAATTGTGAATCTCGTTGATGAATTCATCAATTTCCTGGAACATGGCAAGCACATGGGAAGGCAGAGTTTCATGCGAGGAAGCGGGTTCTTCAGCTTTGATTGGGACCTCGTGATCTATTACCAGAGGAGCACATGATACCCTGAGCGGCTTATTGAGCACATACTGAGGCATCGAGGGCACAGTGCTCGGATAATATGAGATAGGGCGCTCTGGGACGTGCTGAGGGAGAGATATGTTCGCGGCACTTCTCTTCACTGGGCGACGAGCTGGTAGAGTTTGAGTTAAGTATCTGTGAACAGGATGTGCATGTGTAAAACTCACCATTACTCCTCGTCATGGGATGTTGGGGGAATGAGGTGAGCGAGCTTGGGAATGTTGTGATGTACTGGAAGGTCTCCGTTGTCGTTACGGACATATTGAAGAATATAGAGTGCTCAAGGGTGTACTGGAAGGTCTGCGTTGTTGTTACGGACATACTGAAAAATATAGAGTGCTCAAGGGTGTCCTGGAAGGTCTCTGTTGTTGTTACGGACATATTGAAAAATATAGAGTGCTCAAGGGTGTACTGGAAGGTATGCGTTGTTGTTACGGACATATTGAAAAATATGGAGTGCTCGAGGGAATAGACGGTAAAGATATCTTTGGGGGATGGTACTTTGGATGAAGATGGCCTGGCAGAATATCGGCTTTAAATTCGAATGGTTGAAGCTCCTGAATATAGGGGACTTCACGGATACCGTGAGCGGTCTCGGATGCCATCTCCTGATCAGTGTCACTCAGAATATCAGTACTAGTGCATACTTGCACAGTAGGCAACTCCGAGTCAGTAGGATCAATGCGACTAAACTTGAAGGCAATATATGTCAATGTTCGATTGCGAGGAACCACTACTTACTGACTACTGACGCGGCAAGTTCGCCTTGCAATAAACTCGTCGGTCAGGGCAGAGGTCAATTGACTTCGATCGAGCACTCCACGGATATTTCGGCCATCTAATTTTGATCCGCTGATCGATCGGTCTTTCCCTCCGCAGCCGTCGTCCGAATCGAATCGTTCGCCCAGAATTTGACCTGTGGTAACGTCCGAACTTGCAATGCAACATGTAATGGCGTCAACAAGTCTATCGTATTAATGAGTAGCATACTCAAAGCATAAAATACCAGACGATCCGAATCAACAAAGTAGAGCATGCAGTCCTATGACATTGCCTGTTGTGTTCCCCCACCCTTTCTCAATGCAAAACCGGATGCTCCGTCAGTAGTAGGTGGTGCAGAGTAGTAGTCAATGATTAGTAGCGAGCTTCTGTTCGATCGCGCGGACGGCACATGACGATCGAATGGAGGTTCAGTGCTGTGATATTGAATTTCAGAATCCATTAAAAGTATCACGCGCTCAAACCTTGAACCTAGACGGAAGTAGCCAGCTGGCAAGCATCCAAAACCTCGCTTTGGGTGACATCTCGCCTGGACGTCCATTGAAGCGAGCAAGATGTGTTCGTCGTCCTCCCCGAGTAGGGAAAACATAAGTAATCTGTTACCATGAGTACGTATGAGTGTGAGCGCACCGAGCAACCCTCTTCTCCCACTTCAATACTTCTCCCCAAGCTCTCTCATTCAAGAAATTGTGTATCTTCACTACCGTCTCAACATGCTCAGCGGGCGTCCCCATACCATTCCTTACGAGCGCATTATAGAATTGCTGAGGAGATGTGTACTCCCATGTTTGGGGGGAACCAGTTCCTGCTTCATCGTCTACGACACGGGGTATGGAATATATGGTGCGAATGGTACGGATTGCGGTGATATAGGGGTTTGAGGGAGATTGGGCATCTGATTAGCAGGATTAGATGCGTTAAGTGAAGAGGGCATCTTCCCGAGGATTTTGCAGCAGGGGGGTGTTGGGTGAATTATGCATTGGGCACGATGAGAGAGGGGAGGAGATCGTCGCGGAAGGTTGAGAAGAAACTGATTGGCCCATGGTAACAACAGTAATTTGGCAGTTCGAATGAGTTGAACGTTGCTTAATACAAGCTGCACGAAATTTTGACGAACAGATGTGGCTGCTGACCAGATGCCAGCACAGCGCTTTGTAAGCCGTGTCACCAGGTGATCCCAAAAGTCTCAGACGGGTCACGGTGAAGCTGGACACTGATCTACACGCCATGTCGCAGATTGTGGTTCTTAGCTGAGCACGATGTCAGCGACGGCGGTGGTGACGACGACGACAATGATGAGGAAGAGTTGAATGAAGTCATGATGGTGATTGTGATCGATGGCCTGACAGGCACGGACTCGGAGCGGTTCTGCTTTCTAGAATTCATCAAGGAGTAATCACAAGAGTAGACATTCGAGTAATGTTGAAATATTCTAACCCCTTATTACATCCAATGGAGTGCTGCTTACGTAGGTTGCAACAACCTCGTGGCTCCTCCTCCAGTTGTCTCAGCTTGCCCTGACGCCCGCAGGATTGTGACACCTTTCTTATACCATCATGAAGCGAGGGTTCTTAAACACTCAGAAAGCAAAGACGCGCGTCGCCGAGGCTGTAAAATCGGAATCTACTGGTGCACCACAGAAGAAATCAAAGGATAAAAAGCGGTATGTCACTAAAATCCGTGCTATCGCATGCCGTAGCTCCATCTTGTCGCAGCGATGACCGAGATACCGAGCGTGTCGCTGTTGATTTGTCTATGTTCGACCCACATAAACTTCCAAAGTCTATACAAGCGCAATCCCCGGGCCAGAGTCGCGTCATATTCCGCGTGTGGCCTCGCGATCCCAACGGAAAGGCCATACTACCATCTCCATTGAGGGGCAAGGAGGCTGGCAATGGACTTGATTTGTGGGGTGCGACGCTCTACGACTTCTACCACGTTTGTCGCATGCCAGATATCATACACTACGTCACTACCTCCACGGGAAGCAGACTTGCGAAATGGATGCGTCAGGCTGGTGAAATTACGGCACAAGATGAGCTCGCTTGGGCTGATAAGGAGGAGGATCCCAAGGAGATACCAGTAGCTGACATAGGGGAACTGATATGGTGCCGTGATCTGCGCGTTGCTCTGGGCATATATGATCAGTTTTCCAGTCGGAAAGAGGTGAGAGAGAGGGCGGAGGGGAAAACAAACGTATCTCCAAGTCAAGGTACCCCACAAAGTGCAGAAGAAGCAGAAGCCGAGGCCAAAGAAGATTGCACTCTCCCAGTTCACGACCAGAGTGATGGTACTGGGAGAGAGCAAGCAGAGGAGGCAGTGCCAGTAGCTAACGATCGTGCGGAGACAGCTGTGACTGCCAATATACAGCTCGAAGAACCGATGCAAGTGAATGAAGCAGGCGAAACGTCATCAGAGAAAGGCACAGATCAACCGGCAGATGAGCCTGTAGCATCTGCATCAGACGACGACTCGCCCTTCAATCCTGCCTATTATCCCTCCCCGTGGCCTTTCATCCCTTGTACAAATGACGATCATCCACCGATCCTCCAACAGCGAATTCCTTTACACCTCCTCCCAAAAAAATTACACGTTCATGACCCTTGGAACCACTTGTCCATTGATGAGGGCGATAGCGATAGCGATACTTCATGGCTTGCCAAAGTTACCGAAGACCGAGATATCATCCGAACTTACTCCCTCTCCCTCTCAGACGAAGGCAAGAAAACTGCGTTGGCGGCACGGGAGGTGGCGGAATTGGCGGAAGACGAAGCAGTAACAGGTGAAAAAGTGATGCACATATTCCCTGCTGCAAAGGAGGGACCGACGAACGAGCCATTGATCGAAGTTGTGCTCCCTCAGCGAGGCAGGAAGCGCACGCAAGTGGAAGAAGCTCATCTTTACATCGCACCTCCCCCAATGGGCAAAGGCAATCATTCATTTGTGTATTTTGCGGAGTGGGAGCTTCCGCGTGACCTTTTTTGCGAACCTCAACTGTGCAGAGTTTGCATCGAGGAGGACGCCCGTAAGCAGCTCCAGGCTTTGAAGGATCAGGGGAAATGGGAAGAATTCCTAAAAGGCTTAACGGAGAAACCTGAAGAAGCGCCGGATGGTGGCTTAGGTGTCTCCTCTGGACCAGAGCCCTCGCACGCCAGTCCGAAACGACCGATTGGCCACGTTACTATCAAGGAGCAGTCGCTTCCACACGAGACTATATCGTTTATCGATGCAAACGATTTACCTTCAGTGGACCTGCCCAACACGAGTGATGGAAAGACCACCGATGGTAACGACGTTGAACCGGTAGTCGCCTCGGATGCGGACCCTCCTGCGGATACAGCCAGTCACGCTATGGAAACAGAAGGTACTGAAACTGATGTTGAAATAAATGTCGTAGAAGAACAAGATGTGGAGCCTAGAGACAAGGGAGACCCTAAAGAAGCGAGCAAGGAGGGATGTGCCCCAGGGGAGGGCAAGGGAAAAGGAAAAGAGACACTCGAGCAGTATAATGATGATGATGAAACAACGGACGAAGAACAGAGCGAGGAAGAGCAGGGCGAGGAAGAGCAGAGTGAGGAAGAAATATTCACCATTCGACCTCCCAGGATCGTCCGCGTCGCAGCTTACACTGGGCCAGCTGTCCGCATCTACACTACCGTGAAGTGGCAAGACCCCTCAGGGCCAAAGTGCATACACGGATGCATGAGGTCCACAGATCCTGTTCCACGCACCGCAACAGTCAGTGTTGCTGTAAAACTCTCCATCGAACACGACGCGCACCTCGAGCGAGAGGCGAAAAACTATCAGCTGTTCCCCAGCCACTTCTATGAGCACTGGAACGGATACAATGTCATGCCTCCTCTGCACGATCCTGTTCCCGTCGGGGCACTTTGCCCGCAGTTCTACGGGTATTACACACCTGATGATCCAACTGACGGCACTAGTCGTCCTGATTATCTGAGTCCGATATTGCTCTTGGAGCATTGTGGCTCCCAGATAATCCCAGAAGACCTGAACCAAGACGACAGGCAAGAGTGTGCATCGCTTCTCTTCCGCTTTCATCATGCGGGGTGGTTGCATGACTCATTCGCAGAGCGGAACATCCTGTGGCAACAAGGCAGACCAACGGAGTGGCCAATCGAACGGCGGTATAGCCAGCACAAGAGTTTCCGGCTGATAGATTTTGGCAGATCGAAGATGATAGAGACTTCTGGCGCCAGGGTGGGTGAGGAAGACCAAGGTTTGCGGTTGCTCCGCTTGCACCATCACACGATGGGTTGAAAAATATTTAGTGTCCTCACGTCGCTTTTGCTCGTATTTTCTACAACTGAATAGTTTCAGACCGTGTCGAGACTGCGCTATCTCGAATTTTGCTTTCGTTAACTTGTATTTCATTATGGTATCCACAAAGAAGAAAGCACAATTACCCTAAGCGATAAAATGTTCTAATAAAAGTTTTCATCTTGAGGCTCGAGGTCTAGTATAGGAAGGAAGCTAGTGTGGTGGTTCACTCATCTCATCCCCCGAAGGGGAGATGCAAGGCGATAGCAGTGAAGGGGATGGGGGTGGTGATATCTCCGATTCTGTACTCTCGGACGCAGAGCCGGTGGGCGACGGGAATGACCCATCGTCCGTGCTCTCAACAGTTGATGGTAACGGAGGAATATCCATGTTAGCGCGTATCGGTGAGGTGGGGTTCGCACGGAGCGAAGGATGTATGCTGCCTGTCGGTCGAGAAGGGAGGCGAGGGGTGAAGTCCTCTGTGTGTCTTGGGGACTGAGGTCGCGGAGGGACACTGCCGAACTTCGTGTGTGAGGAACCATATGAGTAGAAAGGCGCTGGTTCGCCGGGTGGTGCCGCAGGCAGAGGGGGAGAGCTACTGGTTGGAGGAGGGTCTTCGAAAATTTCCCGAGCATTGCTGACCATATCCTCCATCAGTGTATCCTGAGTGTAGAAATGTTAGCTCAGGCAATCCCAGAATAAGGAAGGACTGACCTTCCACGACTGGACACTCATAAGGTCCGCGCCCTTCGGGATTTCATCTTCACCAAAGATAACGGCACCAAACACAATCGCCAGATTTTTGGCGTCCATCTTGTTCTTATCCGCATTGGATGCCACGCGAGCTAGATGTTCAATCAGGGCGCGTAGAGCCGCACGGTGAACGGGAGGTAATCGCCGTATCTTTGATCGTAGAAGGGCGAAGCGATTCGACTGGTGTTCCACTAAAACCAAGGTCAAATGATTTTCGGAATGCAATACACTCTCGACTGCTTGCCTCGATCCTCCGAATGCTCTAAACGATCCTGCAACGGATATCTAAACAATGGTTCCGGAAGTTCACGCAAATACAACTGGCCATGACACGTCAACGCCATTATAGCACATAGTCACCTGAAGAATCAGTACCTTCAATAGTGAGGATACGGCATAAATATCATCGGTAAGGGCGTTAAACTTGAAATTGGCTTCATTCCGCTCAATTTTGTGTTGTAACTGCGGAGCATTTTATCAGAGGCAGGGAACGTGCAAAAATTGAACGGACTTACATCTTGTACAATAGCGTGCCTGCCAGACACCTTGCATGGATAATCAGCACCCGACACAAAATGAATTCAAAGAACTCACCCTATAGATGCCTTCCGCATCTAACCCTCTCTGATCTACTTCTTGTATACAAATACGCACAATTTTTGGAATATCGCTTTCTCCAAGACCCCGAGCAGTGGCATAATCCACTAGACTAAAGCCGAAGATAAGGTCGTTGCATTCGCCAACATTATAGTTGTAATAGAGTATTGGTTTGGCTATTGCTGATGCCAGGGAGCGAGGAAAATGAGTCGTGACTAGTAATACATCTTTTTCGGGGGAGATCTTGTCGACTACGGGACGTGCATGTGATGATAGCTGCGTCTGAGTAGTAGTAGTTGCACTACCGACGCGCTCAGAACTGCGAATGCAAGGAATAGAATCAATGCACCCACATCATGTTATCGAGGTATTTCTCCAGGACGCTCTTGACTGTGGTCGAATATTCATAGACAAAAGTCTCCAGGCTCTGAATAGTCCCTAAGACTCAGATACCAGTGGATGACCAGAATGCTGAACGAATTACCTTATAACCACTTGTCAGAGTCCTGGTGCGCCTGAGTCTGAGGGTCTCTAACCAATGCACGCCTTTTCTGTATTCCTTATCTGAGCTTAAAAATCAATCGCACGGCTTACGCAGACCGACACGCCACCTACCAGCCTCGTCAGCTTCTCGTTTCGCACGGACAGCACGAAGCGCGCTATTTTCTGAGCGTACACCTAAGCTCTCCTTGACAGTACCGCTCTTATCTAAGAATGTTATGAGTTGATTCAACTGTTTCTTCCCTGATAGGCACTTAGTTGAGCATAGTTGGAATCAAACATGCCATACCGTGTTGAGCAATATCAGAAAATGTGCCCGATGTAGAGGGCGAGCGATGTCGTGGTACAGGCGCGCTCCCAGATGGTCGTCGATCAAGGGGACGTAACGGTTGGGGGCCAGTGACAACAGGTCGGGATGCTAGACTGGGGTTAGAGCGCGAACTGCTCAAAGGCGTTCCACTTTGCTCTGGATAAGGCGTAGTAGATGTCATTTGCGGGGGTGTGGCAGCTGCAGCCGCTTTGTGGTCCTTAAAACATCCCATGAGTGACTGCGAGATCAACTACTTCAGTACTGACTTCGACCTCTTGGCATTTCTTCAAGTAAGTGCGTTTCAGCTTTGGCAACATATTCTCGGCATAGTCGGTGTAGGCAGCGCCAGACTCTTTCAAATCCTCTTTGATGCGTTTGCGCGTACGCTCCTGCGTCTCCTAGCATCTGAATATTACAGACTTGACTGGAGGCTGAAGAAGGGAGTAGACGTACCTTGAGTGACGTCAAAGCGTTAACAACATCTACGGTAAGTGTTGCAAGAAATGCTTGTCTAGTCTGCGCTTCTGCATCACTATATAAGAGACCACAGAATTGAAAATGGAGTAGAACAAACCCCTCTCGACATTATCCCTGACCTCGTTCCATGCTCTCCTTGCACTGCTGAGCTCCGTCCGATCGTCTAGAAAGTTGTCGATGGATTTCACCTTACGGTGGAGTCTAAGCAAAGATTCGACACTGAAACGCGCATCAAAGCGTGTTTTGATTAAACACTAGAGTTGCTCACTAGACTTCTTCTACACGTTTTCTGAAAATGATATTACAGTTAGGTGTATTGGTGGAGAGTTGAGTTGGCGCACCTCTCTTGGAAGAAACTCAAATATGAGTCCGTCAAGACCTTAAGATGATGTTCAAATAGCGGACTTGGGCCAAGTTGCAAGAATGGCTCAGAAATGGATGGCCTGGGGGTAGCAAACGAGTCTGAGGATTGAGCAGCCATGGTAGCACTTAACAAGTTGACAGGTCAGAGTATATCTTGCTCCTGTTCCCCACAACACCCAAAACAGGGCTACACATGGACCCCGGATACCATTGACCCTCGGTAGGCAGACCAAATAATCGTTCCTTAGTCCTCAACACACTACCATCCCACCTTGGCTTCTATCAACTGCGACCTCTACACTCGAGATCACTGCCAGTGAATATCGAGGGCCAGTGGATGCAAATAGGTCGAAGATCGCAATGGATTGAAACAATCTCATTAACATATCCGACTCATCTACCGAAAATATGGGTTTCCTGCATACAAAACCCTCCAGTCATTTGTCTCATAAAATTACTGATGCATCTGATCCTCTCCGCGTATCAATAGTGAGCTGAATTTTGCCAATATCATTCTCCTTGACCCAATTCACGCGTACACTGTGAATGGGTCCTTTCATGAGTGATAATCATTGCCGATTACGTCGCAACTCACCGAGTAAGGTCGTCAACAATGTAAGTCGGGCGCTTTATTTCCTCCGTACAATTCTCAAAATCCTCGCGGTTATGAGAGGTACACACTGCAAGCGTCTTTGCACCAGCGTTATTCCCTGATTGGATTCCAGATGGTGCATCCTCGATGACAAGACCTGTGGGGGATCAGGCACCGCAAAGGAACGAGTATCAAACTGACTAACACTTGATTGCATCGATTCCAAGTCTCTTTGCGCCCTCAAGATACGGTGTGGGCTTTGGCTTGCCTTCAGTGACATCATCCGCCGTCACAAACCCTAATGTTGGGACCGGAATTTTGCACTTTGGTATACATTGGGTCGCGTAGTACCTCGAGGCTGTCGGTACAAAGAACTCCGGTGCACCGTTAATAGAACTAGATCGGTACGCTACCTGATGTGACAATTGTCCACCTAGTGCGCATGTCTTCGTGGGTATCGAGCTTTGGGTGATGCGGTGAACCGATTATGCAAGATGTGCAGCTTTGAAAGAAATACCTGAGTCAAAAACTCTACTGCTCCTTCGAGGGCTACCGGGTTACCTTCGATCACCAGGTCCTCGAAGCGTATAATTTCGCTCTGCATGGTGCGGTGTGTCACAAGTAAATATGGAGCAATGGTTGCTTACACTCAAAAGTTGTGTATCTTGGATATTGCATATCGTCTCGTCCTTCAGGGTATCAGTAAGTCTCCGTCCATGAGTTCTCTGCACGATCGGCAGGTGCGGTCCAAGTCTGTATTCCTCCGCAAATATTTTCCAGGCTGAGATGACGCCAGGAGTGGAATCTATGAGGGTCCTGGATCAAAACAATCAGTTATGGCAGATCAAAATAATAGATTCAACTACCCATCCAGGTCGAAAAGGATCTACGAGAAGTTAACGTGGACTGTATATCTTCCCATTAACAAGAGCGGTAAAGACTTACAGCGTCAACTGTCAGGACCTCCTGCGGCTGCGTCATGGCCGTCAAGACTTAAAAAATGGGATATACTGGTGCAGCAAACGCGGTGATAAGATAAGATCAACTAATAACCGTGACGTCCCATATTTGGTAGTAGTTAACGAAACAATAAGATTGTATGCTTTGTGTGGACAACAACGACGACGATGCCACGGCGATGGATGCACACGACCCACCCCCGTCAGATCGCATCACAATCCCTATTGTGGAGCAGAGGAAGAACTATGGGTGTTCCCATTGTACCTCGTTTCATTGTTTTCGCTATTTTCCCACTAAGCAGGTTCGAGTATAAAGACTATCAATGCCATAAGCCATACTCCCTCCTCGCAGTGCGCATTACGCTACCCGACACCGTCGTTGACGACGTAGACTTGTGTCTCTTACCTTCCTTCAACCACCCTCTTTGTTTCCAACTTACGACCCGGCATTGACTGCCA
Organism: Rhizopogon vinicolor AM-OR11-026; assembly: GCA_001658105.1. NCBI lineage: Eukaryota > Fungi > Basidiomycota > Agaricomycetes > Boletales > Rhizopogonaceae > Rhizopogon > Rhizopogon vinicolor. The sequence goes on along the minus strand of KV448135.1, from coordinate 42,591 downwards.
TCACTCACAAGCTGGTCTTCGAAACTCTCACCGCTCTCAACGAGATATAATTACATCTACGCAATGAAAGTTTCTGTATTTACAATTCTCGGTTTCTCGTCCTTTGCTGCTGCTCTTCCGAGCCTCAAGCGCCGCGGGGGAAGTTTTGCATTGCAGAATGGCATCGACGCGATCAATTTGAAGTGGGTCGCGTTGGTTCAAAGTATCCTATCTATCTAACCACTCTGGCATTTAGCAATCAGTTTCAATCGCTGACGTCATCCTCGCCCTGCACATCTGGCAACGCCTGCGTTAACAGCCAATTTGCTCAATGTGTCAACGGGCAATATGTCCTCACCTCGTGTGGAACAGGTTTAATGTAAGATTTGTATGTTCTAATGGCGACTTTGCGATACTGATTCGTCTTAGTTGTGCTGCGCTTCCTCTGGTCAATTCTGCTGGGACCAGTATCACTTGCACGACTCAACAAGATCTGAACTCTCGCATTGCGGCTACTGGTGCCACTGCCAACGGGACAACCACGACAGGCAGTTCATCCAATGTCGCCCCGACAGGCAGCCCCTCCAGCTTCAGCGTCTCATCCGGCACCTCTACAGGCACTGGATCGAGTTCTAACTCAAGTGCTCAGACTTCCCTCACGTTGCTTTCGAGCCTCGTTGCTCCTGATTTTGCTAAGACCGGTCTCAACACAACCACCTCCCAGGCGGGGGAAGTTGCTTCTTTGACATCCACCAACAACTTCATCAACTTCTGTGCCACGTTGCCTAACCTCCCCGTTACAAATGGCCAGCAGATTAAGACGGGCTCCTGCAACCCCGCTCCCATGGGTGCCATCCCTTCCACCACCAATATGCCAAGCGCGAAGTTTGTCAGTCCCAACAACTTAGCTGTTGTTCCAGCAAACACCACCTTCCAGGTGACGCTGGCGATCAAGGGACTCGCAACTGGGTTCTTTGTTAATCCGGACACCAATTACTTCGCCGCTCCCCAGTCACTCGACTCCACTTCAGGGCAGATTCAGGGTCACTCTCACATCGTTATCGAGGCTCTTGAGTCACTCACACAGACTACACCCACCAACCCTAACAAGTTTGCATTCTTCGTTGGCTTAAACGGCAAGGCAGATGCAAAGGGTCAACTTTACGCCAACGTCACCGGCGGTCTTCCTGCGGGCACGTACAAGATGTCTACCATTGTCACTGCAATGAACCATCAACCTGTCCTCGTCGCTGTGGCGCAGCACGGAACACTGGATGATCAGATCTACGTGAGTTGCATTTTATGTGTAGCTTCACCCTGTCTAACAAATGTATTAGTTCACTGTTGCTGCCCCTGGTCAGAACGGCACAACAAAAACGACAACCTCTATTAGTGGCTCAAAGCCTTCTGCATCGCCTTAGAGCTCCAGCACTCCCTTTCGCAAGCGCTGGGGGCACGTGCTGCATCCATCGCATTCGTCATTTTTGATCATCATTCGCAATGGGTTGAGTTTACTTTTATCACCAGTGTAGCGATTATAATACCGGGTATTCCTTTGTTTCTGTAGCTTATATCCAACAGTCATGAGTCGATAAATGTAATGATTTTGAGTTCACCCTTACAGCCGGTTCCTGCTCCAGCCTGAGATTCAATGTTTGTGCTGTACCAAATAGCATCCCCACTGTGCATGCTATGAAGAGAATGTGTGGCAGGGTGCGCTCGATGTCCAGCGCTGGCGCTCAAACGTTTATGATTGCAGTGACCGACCTTACAGAGCAATGAGCTCGCAAGGCGCATACCTTTGCTCGAAAATTATAGTGGACTGTCTACATTCTAATCTCCCCTAAGTAGATTAGAATACTTAGACTCAGAAGGAAGAGTCAAGAACTTCAAGCTTCAAACTTCAGGGGTGACTGCATGTATGCTGAGTCAATCACATAGCATTCCAACGCTTCCTCATACATTCTATACCAGAAATCTCCGCCGGAAAGCGTTGGTCACCAGTGCTAAAGAATTTTACCTTCCGGTTGCGTCTAAGATCCCCACAATGGAGGCTCTCCTCGACAAGGCTAAGTACCAAGAAGCTTCGAAGAATGCACTACATGAGAACATCGCTGGCAGTGCCTCTGGCAGTAGAATACCTCATGACCAGGACCTATGCAGTATGTGTTTCCGTCGTCCACCCTAGAAGTTCCTACTTATACTTTCTATTTAGAATTTGAGTGAAAAAGTTAAATGCCTGGAGAAGGTGTTGACACGACTGAAAGATAATATAAGGAGAGACGAGTGGCGGCAGGCATGCCAATTTATATTTGGTGGTGAAGTGGCACATGATTCTAGCCTGCTTATAACTTACTCATATAAGTACTTAATTATAAGGACTTGTATTCCCCTGGCGACGGAAACCCCTTTTCTTCACGTCTCATAGCCTCCGTACTCCATTCTTAGCGCCACTGTCAACATTTCTATTCGCTATCGTTACCCTACAACGCCACCCCCTCAGAAACTCACCCCCGGTCCCAATCATTCACTTCGAACTCGTACTACAGCTACACACAATGTAGCATCCTTACATAATATCTCAGCGCTTTGGCATCTTCGCACGGAAACAACTATCCGAAGACTCGGATGCCCGAGACGAGCTGGCCAATCGCAATGTTTTCGACTGTATGTTTGTCACTTAGAACAACCTGTGTTAAATTCTTACCCTCCGAGTCATCGTAGTTGCTAGCCTTTGACGCCTACGGTCCCGCAGTGATGCATCAACAGCTGCTGATGACATGTACGAGTCACTGCACCTACTAGGACATCCGCTTACGCCATATACTCCTATCACTGACTGACGGAGTCAGCGAAGATAGAAGAAGGATCGCCCGCACAGATATCTCTGAGAGCAGGGTGATTCATTTCTTCAAAGTCAGCGAATCAGAGGACAGTGACTACTTCCCTATGCAGCGTCAGCTGCTTCACCACCTGAAGCCCACACACAGATCAGGTATTAAGCTACCGAAGTAAAAACCAAGCTAAATGCCTGGGCGATTGATTGTTATACGATGACTAGCAGGTAAGTATGACTTATATTCTCCAGGAAGGTTAGTGGCTGGTGTTCCGAGTCCGTAGTTGCGATTGTTTGGTCCATAGCTCGAAAAGGCATTACGTAAATAGCTGCATTACTGCCAAACTTGTCGGTTCATTTGATGAAGCAAAAGCATTCGACTCAACCGTGACGGGGGACGTGAAAACTCCCTCTCCTTACCCCGCGTAAGTCTACAGAGGTGTTGATCATCAAATCCATCAGTGATCTCACCCAAAAATTCAGTTTACCATCTAGACATCTACCTGATATGACCGATTCGTTTGTGATCCGAGTTCCAGCAACCTCGGCCAATATTGGTCCTGGCTTCGATGTCGTCGGCTTATCACTTTCGCTCTATCTCACTCTCACCGTCACTAGCGGAGAGCCCTCTTCCGTCCCACCGAAGATCACATACTCGGGTGAAGGAGCTGACGAAGTCCCGCTTGACCCCTACCGCAACCTCACCACCCGTGTAGCGCTCTACGTCTTGCGCTGCAATGGTCATAGATCTTTCCCTTCTGACCTAGTGAGTATCCACTGCGATAATCAGATACCTTTCGGACGCGGACTCGGCTCGTCTGGCGCAGCGGTGATCGCAGGCGTTCTCCTCGGAAATAGTCTTGGCAAGCTCAACCTCTCCCAAGAGCGAATATTAGACCACGCGCTCATGGTCGAGCGTCACCCCGACAATGTAACAGCTGCACTTGTTGGCGGATTTGTGGGATCATACCTTAGAGAGCTAGATCCACAAGCTACCGAAGCAGCACAAGTCCCCCTCTCCGAAGTCTTACCAGAATATCCCCCCGATGCTGGAGAAGACTGGGGCCTTTCCCCACCTATACCACCGCTAGGTATCGGTCATTACGTGCGATTTAAATGGAACAGCAGCATCAAAGCTGTTGCCATTATTCCCCGATTTGAGTTGAGTACCGCAAAAGCACGAGCTGTACTACCAGAAACTTACTCGAGGAAGGATCTGGTACGTGTTGTCGCATGGAGTATGATGTCCCGAATTTAAAAAAATTCCCCTCAGGTTTTCAATATGCAACGGCTGGCCGTCCTCACCACAGCTCTCGGTCAGACTCCACCAGACCCAGAATTGATTTTCGAGGCTATGAAGGATCGGGTGCATCAGCCGTATAGAAATACTCTCGTGCATACCCTCCCGTTCTGTTAGGAGTTCCCATCTTGACACTTATTTTTCTAGATACCCGGCCTGCCAGCAGTTACTTCCTTAATCACGCCTGCTTCACATCCTGGTTTGCTTGGCATATGCCTCTCTGGTGCAGGCCCGACCATCCTTGCGCTTGCAACTCACAATTTTGAGAGTATCGCTGAGAAAATACGGGAAATCTTTCGCCAGGAGCAGATCGAGGTAGATTGGAAAATACTGAATGTGGCGGAAGGGAGCACCGTAACATACTGTTAGTCTATGTCCTGTTCGGCACCAATGGTTGGAGCCGGACACCATGTCAATAAAAAAATCAAAAGCTTGTCTTCTCCTTCCCCTTATCGACGGGACGGAGAGAGGTTAGTAAATTCATAAAGAAGGTCATCGTCCTTATGTGGCATGTAGGTTGTGGAAAACATTTCGTTCTTATATGTAGAACTGACATTTTACACGATGAGCAGTAGCAGAAAGTGTGGATTGTTCATGATTGGCTGCGGCTATAGCTACATGAATGATGCAGCGCACCTGAATTACGCCTGCACGCACTCAACACGCACGGCGATATTTTAGCCCGGATTAACTTATTTCTTCACTGCCCTACGTACTATCATAGCTAAGTTCTGAGACGGTTATAATTATTCCGTGGCTATCATAAAATGAAGAAATCAGAACGAAAGAACGGTATCATGAAGTGGGTATGTTTAAGCATGTCTATCGTATCCATCGCATTGTCCCTACTAAAAGTGAGATGCAGGGTCATCCCTCAAACCCTTGCAGTTAGACAAACAGCCCTCATCGCAACTAGCGACGCCGAATGTCCATCAAATGGCAGATCTACTGTAAACATCACATCACTGCGGTCATTGTTGAGGTAAACCGGCAGGGTGACTAGGTCGGCAGGCCGATCCTCATTGCTGGAGTCATCTTGCACCCAGCGGATTTGAGAGGCATTGAGTCGAACAGCTTGCCCATCATTGAGGACCAGCTTCTCATTATCTGCGTCCCATGCAGCACCCTCCAAAACAAGACCTACAGACATTGTTTGGTTTTGGTGTACAGTGCAGAAGAGCGACAACATACCGTCAACAATGAATGCACCCGGGTCGCTCATCTGGCCAATGTCAAGGCGCAGGTGGAGCGTCTCCAGACTCCACCGTTTCCGATGCGCAACAGCTTGACGGGTCGCTGTGATATATGCCTCGGGGAAGAACAGTCCACCAAGCCACACCTCGACGTTACTAAGATTTTGTTGCACGGCCGTTATGCCATCGAGCTGAGACAACCGGCGAGCCAGGTCTGGAATCCATTCTGATACAGACATGGCCTTTGGCACCTTGTACCTCCTCCAGTGAGTAGGGATAGTTCCTACCATGAGTCAGTATTCGATGCAGAGAGAAAGGCATCAACAAAGAACCTTTTGTCAGGGAACTCATCAAGGTTCGCAGGTGATTTGTCTGCTTAAGTTCTCCCTCACACACCTTCACCACGTCTGCCAGGTCCTTTCGAACCTGGTCGAGAAGTTTACGACCGATCATAGCCTCCCGGAAGAACAAACGATGAAGAGGATCGGGATTGTCATTGGATTGCTTTGGCAGAGTATTTAATGTCTAAAGCAGGGCAATAAGCGATACGCGAACAACGGTACGTCAGGAAACTCACCGAAGGCAGCTGGGTGAGCCATTCGCGGCACCGTTCATGAAGGTTGCGCATCCATGCAGGCTGCTGCGAGGGTTGACCCTTGGAAGGACCAGCCGCACTCCCGAGTTCGTCATCATCTGCCAGAGTGCGCATTTTGCGCAATTTACCAAGCAGCTCGTTACCTACAAACAACGCAATCAGAGAGGAAACAATGGAGATATATCTCGCGTACCTTGCGCTACGGCAATAACGCGCTCTGCAGTCGGAGGAAGACTAAGCCATGAAGGTGGTTCACGATCAGGCAAGCGTTGCACCCAAGACAGGAAATGCTCTAGCTTGGTACCATCTGGAGCTTCAAGTGCATGGTCTCCACCGATAGTTGGAACAAGGTCAAAGTCGACATTGTACGCAGCAGGCGTAAAGAGCTTGTCGACAAATGCGTCCAAAATGCGCTGATCGAAATCACTGTCAACTCTTCCTCCATAAACGGACTGTTTGATAAGCGTTCTCAGGGCATCCCAAGGAATGGATGCAGGGTCTACATTTGCGCGTCCTTTGGCAACCGCATTAAGCCAGGTGTCGATGGTTCCAAAAGCCGAAGACATATCAGAGTCATTAAAGTCGTAAATCTTGCTCCAGCCTAAGGGAACATAGCGAAGACGCTCCTGGACGACAGCATGGAACCAGGCCAGTAGGAAGTACAGACGAATTTTCTCTGCTGGACCTTGCGCTAACCGTTGTGACGTTATGGATCCAAGCGAGTCCAAGAGATTTGCCTTGATTCCTGGCAGAGGCTCATTCATGATGATGCGCGATTGACGTAATATGTTAACAGGGATGGAAGGATTCGCTTCCAAAGTCAGGAAGAGACGGAAGTTTCGATGAGGATTCAATGTCTGGAGCTTCTTCTCTAGCTGTCCTAGCCATGTAGGAGCGAGATGCACGTTCTTCAGAAGCACCCATGTGCCTTGACGGGATGCTGCTGCGATTGCTTGGTCTGCCAGTGTGAATCCTTCTTGAGAGCCCATGGCCACGGACGATGAACGTGCACCCGTAGACTGTATGAGGTTTTCTACACGATAACTGGCATCGTAACCTGTAACTGATACAAGAGCTAAAGGAGTTGCTGCTGGCACTTCATTGGAGACCATGGCACTCAGGTCCAACTCCGATGATAAATCGCTCTGGAACACAGTTCGGACGAATAGAGCTGCGGACTGCAGTAGTCTGTCCGGCCTGAGGCACTTGACAATCAGCAATGCACGTAGCGCTTCGACAGCAGCTACAATCGGATCAGTCGCCGCCCACAATGATAGTTAGCAGACACTCACGCATACTCGGTTCCCATGGCAATGGAACAATAGATTCAGGATCGCTCGATTGTAAGAAAGGAGTCCAATCATCTGGGTGTTCCAGTATGTTGTTGAGAACCGGCTTGAACAGGGAGTGCTTCGCATAACTCTCCAAATGCATCATCTGGTCTGGCGTAAGTATTGAAGAAGCAGGCTGCTGGGTTGCGGCCACTGTAGAGACTCCGATGTCTTGCCCGCTCTCCAGTAGGAACTCCAGTCCGTCGCTGATCTCCTCCATTCCCCGGAGCTTGACTTGAGCTAGAAGGACGGCGAGCATTACATGGTCACGATGAAGAAGAGCCGTAGAAGTCCGCTTGTAGACAATCAAAAACAAGTCGTTCAGGAGGATCTCGCGTCGGTGGTGGTGATCGGATACGTTCTTGAGATTAGGATTGTGATGCAGAACGTAGTCGAATATGTCCAAGAAGAACCGCAGCGAGAATTGATAGAAGTGGTTGACCAGGTTGAGCTGCTCGAGAATGAAAAAGACGGAACTGCATGCCTGTGCCAAAGGCAGATACTCTGCAGTCACTTGCTCCACCTCCTTCATGACGATATCTGTCTCTTCGACTTTGGACGTAATCTCCGCAGCCTCTCGCTTGAGGGTCTCCAAGGTGCCGATGACTTTGTCATCATCAAGAATATTCCCTGTTGAGTCGTTCAGAGCTTGTAGCAGTAACTTCTCGAGCGTGCGGAGGCGTAGTCGGAACTCTCCTTGAGCCTTCATCAGGTCAGTTCTCTTGCGTTCAGTATCCGGACGTTCGACTTTGAGAACCTGGTCAAGGGACTGACTCTGGAGACTACTCCTCGTCATTGTGAAGTTGACAAAGGTCACTCTGCTGCAGATATCCGGAGAGAACTCGACAGAGGGGTCACGAGTAGACAAAAACATGGTAAACGAAGGAGAGAAGTCGATGTCCTGGCTGCCAAGGCGTATGAGAACACGACCACCTGTTCTCCGAATTTCTTTGTTCAGCACAGCATTCAAGATAGGATCGAGATGTTCGACATCTTGGATAAGCAAAGGATTGCCGAAACGAAGAGCGCTCTCAAGGACCTTGAGGAATGCCTCATCCAAGAAGCTGGTGACAGTGATCTTGCGGTCCTTGTATTCGTTAAGAAGGAATGTGGTGGCCTGTCCGGTGGGATCGATAATAAGAGGATAGCGGTTGAATCGTTTCAGCATGATTGCGTTCTCCATGGTCAAGTTGTCCGATGGGAGCGACTTCGATTGCCAACTCAGGCGGTCATCAGCAGTTGATAGATACTCGGTGAGTGAAAGCTCCTGCTTGAACTTGATGTTTGCGTCATGAAGATGACCCGACCAATCTTGCCACATGACCTCGCGATAATGTTGGTCGAAGAAGCCGCCATAAGCTAAGAAGGCAGCTGAAAGTAGGACATCACCAACGATGGTGCTCATTTCCGCATCGAATGTGCGACTCCCGGCCTCCCAACGGCCTTTCTCCGATGACAAACTTTCAAGAAGTTTCATGCTCCTGTCTACTTTGCTCTGCACGCGCTCCATTTCTGACTTGATAGCCTGAGTCTCGCTGATAAGCAATGCATACTCCTCTTTGTAGGTTGCGATCTTGGCCTCCAACTCGGCGACAATAGTGATGATTTGGGCGGCCTGTTTCTTCGTCATCTCTGCCTGTGTCTCCAGTGACTGAACCTCATTGCGCAAAGGCTCTACCTTGTCGAGAATCTCAGAGAAGCGTACTTGAGCGAGGACCCATTTCACTAGAGGACCACAGGCTTTACTCGCATGCTGTACTGTCTCAAAGTTGAACGAAGGTCGGCTCAAGAAGTCCTTTTTCATCAGCTCGCGAAGGGGTTTCGTCATTTGACTATTGGTGTCAAAGTTGACGATCCTCTGAATGAAGTCATCCCGGCGAAGGATACCCTGAACAGTGCGCCAGCTGTCGATCTTGTGCCCCAACAGGGTACATACGGACTCCATGGCAAGCTTCACTGCCTCAGGAGGGTTCGCCATGGTCCTAACCTCTTGGAGATGCTGCCTCTTGATATTGCTAACTGCAGACTGGGCTTCCAGGACAGCTGGTTCCGCGTCAGCCAAGTCAGCCATGACAACGGATCGACGTTGTGCGATGTGTTTATCCTGCTCGACAAGGGCCGCTTGGATTTCTATTGAAGCAGTCTTCTTCTGTTCGGCTTCCTGCTGATCTGCGACCATGCGCTTGAGCTTCTCGTTGGCTTCAGCATCTTTCGCCTGCAGTTGAGATCGTTTGATGGCCAAACTCTTGCGTAGTTCCTCAACTTGGGTGACGGTATCCTTCAGCTTATCGAGGCCAACGTGCAGATGGCGCTGTTGCTCCTCGAGCTCATCACGTTTCTCGTTAAAGAGTCGAACATATTGATTGATGCTGTAGAGAACGTGAATCTCACATCATAGTGAGGGACAGATGAAACTCACAAGTCCAAATAGTGACGCGGCGTGACATAGTTATAGCGACCTTGCCGGCGACTCAGACGTTGGTTGATCTGGTGTAATGACGAGTGAACGTAAACCAGTGCATTCACCACTGCTGTGCGATGAACGGGTGGCATGGACAACTCGCGATATGCAATGGGGAAGAGCGCAGGAGGGGCGTAGGAAGGTAAATCGAGATCAATTGTGTGCGTGAACTCCATCCCGACTTGATAAAAGGCCTGGTCAGACCAGTCGCCGAACCAGTCAAGAACACAACGATTGAACAATGCAGGCGACGTCGCAGCACGAGAAGCAAGGCCATTCTCGGGAGGGTTCATAGTGAAAACGACATGCAGATTTTTAGCGACTTGTTGAGTGAACCATCGATAAAGCTCCTCATGCGAGTCGAGCATCAGGCCATCCCTTTGGGAACCTTCTTTACAAGCTGTCATGAGTGCAGCGTGTTCATCTCCTTCAAAAAGACCAGGAACCTCGGCGTTGGCAAGGAGTGTGTTCATCCGTTCCAAAAAGCCAGAGTCAAGGACGTTGGACTCGTCCATAATGAAGCAAATCTTCTCGCCCTTGCATCCAGATCGACGCAAAACTGTCCGTAGATCGTCATCGAAATCATCACCGGTGTACTTATTGGAGACCTTAATCTGGAAAATGCTGAGCCCATTAAGCCATGCGACGAAGCGCGAGAGAGTGGTCTGTTCAAAAGTCAAAAACATGGAATCATTGAGAAGAAAGTGGTACTTGCCTTGCCGCTTCCACTGACTCCAATAAGAAGTAGATGTCCCTGCACTTGGCGGAACACTCGGTCAATTCGTAGGACGTGATCGAGGACATCGTTGAAGAGAACAAGCGGTACGTCCAATTCTTCTTCATAGAAGACTCGGAGGCGAGCTTTCGTATACTCACGAAGCTCCTCGCGGTCAACAGGGATATAAAATTTGGATGTCCAATTGGAAAAGAGAATTGGCCTGTGGAGGGCCTCATCTCGGTTGATCGTTGGGAAGTGCTCCATGGCTGCGTTGTCAATGTGTTCATCGGTCCAAGTCTTCTCTTCCTCCGTGACAAGACGATCTTGGAATAGGCGCAAGGCCTCATGTGCCCAGACACGGACAAGCCCTTCGACAGACAGCATTTCCAATGGTCGAATAGCCTCGTAGATACCACGAACCCATCTAGTCAGCTCACGAGGACTGTAGACGTAATGTGCTTGGATATCGGTTGTGAAGTGCTTCTGAGATGCGAGATAGAAAGCGACCATGGCATCTGTCAATGGCTCCGCATATGCCCGCAGGGTTGGGACCACTTTCAAAAGTGCTCTGTTGTACGTGCCATAAATCTGTTTCAAGGAAACCTCTCCAGGATAATCCACCATGACGAGAGGGGCGTGGCGAAGGAAACGATGGCTAAGAGGTACACGTCCAGGATCAGTGGGAGGGTTGCAAGCACCCACAAACTGAATGCGCTCCAACTTGACCCAGGCCATGTCACTAGCACGCCAGTAACCTCCGCATTCGACAAGCTGACGCAAGAAAGAGATGACTCGCTGAGTGCCGTATTTATCTTGAGCGGGGAGGTTGATCTCATCGCAGAAGACAACCAACCACCGTCCAATTTGCACTGGGGCAAGAACGACACCATTTGGAGTCTTGCGGTACTCGCAATATTGCTCGAAGGTCTTCAAAATGAGCTCTGGCGTGGTGGCGCTGGAGAAGTTTAGGCCAACGACTTCCATGTCGGGAAGCTTGCGCAGTGCACTGAAAAGAGTCATTGTCTTTCCAGAGCCAGGAGGGCCGCAGAGCATCAGAGGCTTATGCTCTGAAAGCCAAGAGTACAGCACTTCCTCGTGGCGCACAGTGTCCATCGTAGGTACAACGATGTCTGAAGATGTGACGGCATGGGCATCGATCTCGATTGAGGGTACCTTAGACTGCCAGGGGATCCAGTCACCACTGGCGATCTGGACGTCAAAGTCAATGAGGGAGCTTTCGGAACCCATCACTGGGAGGTCAATGCCTGTTTGCTTGCGCAAGAAGTCGCCCATCTCAGCACGAAGGTCGAGTTTGGCGTCACCTGAAAATGCCCAAATGATGCTCACAAGCAGTCGCTTAGTAACATACTGCTCCACTTTATCGGATGCAAGAGGGAAATCAGAGTGTTGCAGGTTGTATTCGATGACGTTTCGAGCCGTTTTGTTGAGCAGCGAGAAAAGAGTGTGCAAAGCACGTGTCGAGGTGAAGTCCATGATGTGATCTATAGACTCAGCGAAAGACAGAGCAGAGCTGACAAGATCTCCGTCGGCGAAATAGCGTTCGAGAATCGACGCAATTTGTACTTGAGTGGCGAGATTAGCGGAGTTAGACGCGTCAGCAGCAAGTGCATCAGTACGACGGCCAGGAATGTCGGCAGCATCTTCATCATCCGCATCCAGAGGCACCGTCGAAAGAGCGTTGAGGTAGTGTCGGTAGACCATTGATGGCTCAATGACGTCTTCGCTGAACCAGATCATACCACAACGACTGACAGTGGCCAAGGTGGCATAACGAAGATGCTCAACCTCAAACATGATGCGAACATTAGGAGGGAGGTTCAGGCGTTCACCATTAGGCAGCGTGAGCAGTTTGTTGTCGTCCAACACACTGTAATCGCGTTAGACGATAGCATAATTCATCCAATACATAATACTTGCCTATTCAAGTTCTCGACCCACTCAGGATCGACATCGCCATCGAAGATGATCCAGTGTCTCTTGCTGCTTTCACCACGGACGTCATCAACAATCTTGCGCAGGATGTGGGTAAACAACCCGTCGTTCCATTCACGCGTCGTGGGATCGAGAGTGCCGTACAGTGCATCCTTGTGCATAGCCTTGGGGTCAATGACATAGGGGACTCCTTCTGTGCCATCGAGCCTCTCAAGAGCAGCAAGTAGGACCTGCCAAGCGTTGGTCTTCCCTGTACCCGACGGTCCAACCATCATAAGACCGTGCTGGATCTTCTGAATCTGATAGAGTTGAAGAATCTTGGCAACCCATCGTTCCCCATCGACAAGGCGGCGTTCCGCACAAACTTTGAGAATTTGCTCGCGCAAAGCATCGAAGTCGACCGGAACATAGTCAGTACCAGGAAAGACATCGGCAAGCAGACTAGCCAAAGTAAGTCATTTATCGTTACAGGACGCACAAATCTCACCTTGTAAGCAAAGGAACATCATCAGCGACCAACTTCGGTACGATTGTCTCCGTGACACTCTGGATGAGAATAATCTGTTCCGAGATGCTATCGGAAAGAGCTGCTGGATCATCTGCGTCTTCGGATTTCGCACTCTGCAGGCGTTCTCGCTTCAAGATACCAGCACTTGCGAGGACAGCTTTCAGAGCACGGAGACCGAAATCATAATGCGGCTGGGGAGAGAGTTGTTCGTCGCAAAGATTGAAGAAAGGTACAATCTTCGAAGCGAGTGATTCTGCCGTGCGGAAACCTTGTGAAAAGAGCATGACCTGTGCAATCAGTTCGCGGTCGGGTCTCGTCATCGCCATCCTAAACGAAAAACACGTGCTCAGAAGGGGAAGCATAACAAGGTAGATGGAACATACGGCCTGAACAACTTCGTCAAGTTGGGCGGGAGCTGAGATCGGCCAGCGTAATTAGGGTTAGTCGTGATGAAAATACCTTTTGCATAAATTAGCCCAGTATCATCATGTATTGTGAAATTATTACCGATGTTCTTACTGATCTTGAGACTTTTGCCGACAAGCTCAATTTCGATGTTAGGGTTCTTCGCCAGTGCCACGAGACCCTGCTGAATGCTCTGTACTTGCTGCGATACAGCACTGAGAATACGTTCCTCAAGTCGGTTGAACTCATCGAAACATCCCCATGCTCCAACTTGACAAAGACCAACGAAGATGCGACCCATGGCTTGGAAGTCGAAAGTCTCGTCGCAACAGAAGACCAAAACGAAACGCCCCAGCTGGACGCCAAGAGCTTTAACGGACTCCGTTTTGCCTGAGTTTCACCATTCCGTTAGTCTGGCAGTGTAAGATAGAGGCTGCGTCCTTACCTGTACCAGCGGGCCCGAAAGGTGAGCCTCCCAGCTGATTGTCGAGAGCCTGAGTCAATGTCAAGTACACTCGGTCTGTCAATGGTGTCTGGACCAGACGATCGGGGACACCAAGATACTCCCATCCGTAAGGGAATGATGCATCGGCGACGCAGATGGCAAGCCTGTCTAATGCGTTTTCAACAGATCCGTCCAAGTAGAAGCGCATTTGTGACAGCCACGTGAATGCCTTAGTGTCCGTGACACGCTGCTGAATGAGAGTACGAATAACATCTCGTTGGTGGACCAGTTCAGTAATGAGGTGCTCGCACTTGCGCCGGGTGACGGGGCTCAGTTCCTGCAAGACGATGTCCGCAAGAAGGTCGAGTGCCTGACCAACCGTTTCAAGTGGAGCTTCTGGGAGCGTTCCAGACTCAAGAGTGGCATCGACGGAAGTAGTCCATGCAACCTGAACGGCCAGAGTGACTAATTGTGCTGGATATTTCTCCATCCACACCATGAGCTGATCCATTACAAGGGGGGAACCGGTGCCGTAGAAGGATGTCAGTTCGCTGACAGCATCGCTTAATAGATCCGCAAGAGACAAGCGCATCATGGATTCGAGCTTCGCGAGCCAGTCGTTGATTTTGGGGTAGTCCTTGAGTAGAATAGGCTCGCTGAATTTAACCTCCTCCCCTTCACGCGAGGCCATGCCCTGGATCTGAGTGAGGTCCTCGTCGAGCTTGATGGTCGAAATACCGGCAAACATCTTTTTCAGATGTTTCATGATGCGCACGATATCCTTGCTGTTACCGATGATTTCCAACAGGTCCTCGTCACCAACAAAGTAGAACCGAGGGAACGAAGACCGCTCGCGCTCGAGGTATTCACCAAGTGCCTTCTGGATCTTGTTCAAGAGGTCCGCCAGACGCTCCAAGCTTTTCTGGATGCCCTGGATGTTCATGACATCTATGACAAAGGGTGACTTGTACACTTTCTTCATCACAGTGAGAAACTCTGCATTGATGTTTTGGAAGCGGGCGCTTTCCACCGGAAGGAGGTGCTTGATGTCCGCACTGCCCGAGAAGATACCCTCGAGATAAACCCATTGACGTTGTACGTCAATCCAGACATCTAAAACAATATCAGGCGAGTTTCAGCGATGAAAAATGCTACGTTCTTACCAAAGAGGACATGAATCCTGTTGAGTTTCTCCTCCCACGATCCTGCCTCTTCCTCGAAAACTGGGAAAGTCAGATCAATATCTACAGCACAGAATTACGCCACTTACCCTTGTAGTACGGCGACAACTTCATTGCAGTCAAAGAGTTCAAATTTTCGCTGCACTTGTTAAAGAGGTCATCCCATGCTCTGTAATACGGTGAGCATCCACTGAATGACCTTAACGAGGATATTTACCTGATAAGACGACACTTGTTCTGATAATTGACAAGATCAAGCGTGTAGTTTGTCCATATTTCCTTCACTTGTTTGATATACTCTTCAAGGGCCATCTTCAAATACATTATTAGGCAGAATCAGAGGAACCTGACGATGCCACCCACCTCGCCCTGTGCTTGGATGATAACCTCACGGATGGGGGTCTCATTCTTCTTGAGATCTAGGTCGTAGACATGACCAAGAGTCATGCTATATGACAATGAGCATAAAGAACCGACGCGCACTAACTCGGAAGCAGCTCACAGCGTCAAACTGATCTGAGAAGGAAGTCTCAAAACCTTGAAGAGCTGCTTCCAGTGTCTATCCTTCAGCGCCTCCGACTTCAAGTCCGAAATGAGTGAGTTCGACTTCAAGAGTCCACGCAGGACGTCCTGGACGTATTCAAAGGCTGCGTACTGCCTCATTCGCGTAGGCATATCCCTTGTCGACGACAACAGGCCATCGAGCTGCTGCCTTAGCTTCCTCGGTTGTACCGTGGACCACGACATCTCTCTCAGTTCGCCAATCTGGCTCCATACACCAGACAACGCCGTCCACACTGCCTTGAGGTCACGTAGCTCCTCGAAGACTGGTTCAAGACGCGTGTGACGCGTCAGCTCGAGGTCTAGCGCCTCCTTCGCTCTGCAGACAAGGTCGTATTCCTCTTCCACACGAGTAAGCTTCCCCTCGAACACGTTAATAGTATTCATGGCCGTGTCTGCGCGCAGGCTGCCTTGCACGGGACGTGTCTGCTCCCATTCCAATAAGATATCGTTAATCTTGTTCTCTACGATCTTGTCTTCAGCCACTATCTTAAGCTGGAGGCCCGCTGCACGACCAGAACATCAGCCATAAGTACTAATACAAGTGAGAATACCCCATACCCAGCTGCTCTTGAATGGAATCATTCTTCCTTTTAAGGATCTCATTGTATGCACTCCACTCTCCTCTAAGTTGGTCGCTGTAAAGCCAGTCTTCTGGGAATTGGTATCGAAAGCGCTCTAGTGTCTTCTCGCCGTTAGCACACAGTTCTATCATTGGACCCCATGTCTTGGTCTTGCGCTTGAGGTCCTGGACGAAGGTAATAAATGTCACTGCAGCGGCAGTGGATGAGTTGGAGGGACTGAATGCCTGCAACAATATTGATGAGCTCAAAGCTTTGGTTGAGATTCCCGTACTGACCTCCATGATTGCTTGAGGGAACTTCAGGCTTGACGCGTCCACCGAAACTTCATGTCAAATATCCGTGAGAAATTATGGCATAAGCAGACCATCGTTGTCCAAAGTTCGACCTATTGCCCATCCAGTACCCCCGTTGAAAATATCTGCCCATCATGTCTGGACGCCAACAAAGGGTATTGGTGCAGCCCATCGTGCGTTTCCCACTTTAAAACACATCTAGAATCTATTTATTGATGATCTTCACTCACGCAGAACATAATCTTCAAAAACCTGCAGCAGGTCTGCTTCAGCATGCCAATTCACCCTCCCTGACACTGACTTGCACAACGCAGCGAACAAAAGTCGTGATATGGTTGTACGACAACATCGAGATGCGGATCGAAGGTCGTATCATTGTGCGTGCTCTTCCTTGTCCCGAACATCGTGAGCGTTGAAGCGCATCAGGCCAACCGCGTATTTGAGTGACACGCGGCGATCTTGCTTCTCTCTCCTTTTCTTAAATTATCTCGTGAGGTCCACTGAGCTGACGCGACGTATTTTGTCAGGGATTTGACGAATTCATGAATGTCGTTATAGATGAGGCTGCAGAAGTCTACGTCAAGGACGCGAAGCCACGGCGAGAGCTTGGTAAGATCTCTTATCTCGTTTTCGTATACATGAGCCTTACCACTACAACAGGTCGTATACTACTAAAAGGCGATAACATCACCCTTATCCAACAGATTGTATGATATGCTGGCCCTTGTTCATGTAAAACCTTGTCTTTCTGCACACACCGGTATATGATGTGCACCTACAATGTATCATAATAATTGTGCTGCTACTGACGTACTTCAGTCAATGTTCGTGCTGCGTCTGAGAACAATTCGATAACGAAAACATTTGTGAACGGAGAATCATAGATTGTAAATCGGCAACAACCTCGTAAGACTAAGTGCTTGTCTACACAGTGGACACTCCGCCTTCTCTCGTCCCCATCCCACAATGCAACCCCAGCAGAACAGATGTCCGCACTCTGTCGCACAGCTATCAGTCCGTTCCTCCAGACAAAGTGTGCACGTCCTCCCTGCACGCAGATGTGGTGGTATCAACGTAACATCCAAAATTGTATTCTCATCCTCTTCGGCTGGCTTCACCTCTGACTCGGAGGCAGAGACGCCGAGCAATGTAGAAACAGGCCGGTCGTCAATGAACATCTCATTCATCGAGTCCAGTGAACGCTTCCCCGAGAACTTCTCCGAAGCGGTTTGAGTCCTACTGCGCAAAAATGTAATGAGACGGTGGAGGAGGCGTATCGCGATGAGTATGCCAAGTAATGAATATGACGGCGGGCGAACATGAGGGTTCTCTGGGATGGAAGACAGCTGTGACCAGTATAAATGTCAATATCACCGTCCGTTCGACACGAGAGGCGCAACCCACATGTCGTATGCCCAACAGCCTCTTCACCAAATCATAGTATGAACCCCGCAGATAAAACATCGCCAGATTTATCTCCGTCGCTACTTCCAAACACACTTGCAGCACTTTGAGCGATTCGCCCACTCTCGGGCTCACTGCGTTCAACTGAGAACCCCAACGCGCTAGTACATATGAGGGAAGCGTCGGGAGAAGAATCAACGCCGCCCCGAGAGAACGCGACGGTGCTCTTCCATCAGAAGAGTACTCCCATATATCTGTGTACTCCTCTCCGAGTGTCTGAATGGCTAATATGCAGTCAGCAAAGAGCAAAGCCCCGCAGAAGAAATATCAATTACCTCGACCAACAGATAGTCCGTAGTAGATGAGTTTCACGACCAACTCGACCTCCTTATCCCATCGAGTGAGCCACCTTGTACCTGTTCGTTCGTTGTCAGTACTAGAGACAAGGGGAAAGCATGAAAACCGACCAAGCCATGATCGAAGCACCGACTCTGCTTGCTCCCTCAAAGATGACACATGGAACAAGTCCCTTTGGTTTGCCCTGACTGCAATTCTGATCAGGCTTCATTTATACAAGAGGAATAAGATAGCGCACTGATTTGAGCCTGCTGAGCGTCAGGAAACGCGGGCAGGTCGGGCAGGCGTGATATAGACATGTTCAATATGGTAAACTCGGACTCTTTCCTTGCCAGCTCAATTGTTATTGAAATACGTCTACTTTCAACAACGTATAATACATAGTCCATATTTCGCTCTCGCTCCTCCCCACTAGTCTACCACAATGCCGCCTGTCCCTGCAGCGCACAGAGCACAAGAACCTTCCGTATGGCAAAAACGTATGTTTAAAAAAATATGAATTTCAACAAAAAAACAAAAATTCTTATAATTCGTTCACAGTGAGGTAGGTTCTAGCACCTCCGTCATATAACCCGCTCTCAAACATGCCGTTTATACAGAATGGGCGCAATGATGGGTGGAGGCGTCGGTCTGACGATTGGTTTCATCTTTGGGTCATACAGCATCCTGCGGTACGAAGCTAGCACCTTCGACTTCGTTTTTATTCACAAGACAACAACACAGGAACGGCTCTGGTCCTCGAGGACTCCTCGCTACCCTTTCGCAATACATGCTAAGTAGCGCGGCGACTTTCTCGTTCTTCCTTGCTATCGGTTCCGTACGTATTCTCTCTGGATCAGACAACTTCCATTGGCCGGCTCGGTCGCTGATTTCATCGTGACGCAGGTCATCCGTAACGACGCTCTTCTACCTCCGCACATGGAAGCTGCTCGTCTGCAACTCCTTCCCCCTCTTGTCCGCCCCAAGGCCGAGGGCGCGATGCTAATACGTGCACGGTGGGACGCAGAAAGGACGCGGAAAACAGCTGCGTAGTGCATGTATTGAGACTGCATTGATACATGGTTGGTATGAGATATGAATGTTCTAGCTATGGAAAATGACGTATGCTGGGAGGGCAGTGCGTGTGGGTATGACAAGACATGACATGCTGCAAAGACCTTGCAAGCGCGCACAGCGGCTTGCATTCTCGATATATGCATGGGTGGACATAACTAATAGCTTAGGTGCCAAATTCATATTTTCTCTCCTCCCTAGAACCGCAGGTCCGAGGCGGAAATCGATTCCCGAGGTGAGAAGTAATAAGATATCATGTGATGAAGTACCTGGAGCCTGGAGGCGTGCAATATGCATCACTGCCGGATATAAATTCGATGAGAGTAAACTTACGCGAGTGGGCCGGAGTTAGACCTTATCGATCCACACCCGTTACACGTATCCAGAGACGCTTTAGTCTCCCGCATTTAGTCTGCCTAGAACGACTGGCATACACATCGACCAGCGATGCAGTACGCCCTAGGCTATATGGGCCAGATATAGTTGGTCTCGGAGGTGTACTCGGGGTGTTTTTCCACCACCGTGTAAACCATCGACTTGGCTTGATCTTTCTCTTGCCCGACGAAGTTGACAGAGGGGAATGTAGAGGGGAGGAAATCGGAGGAAGCGAAGAATAGTTATTGTGCACCGTTGGCGAGTCAACAAATTTTACTGACGGAGACGACCGCTTTTTCTTGCGGGAAGTCTTTGTTGACGTTGCAAGCGAGATTCCCGAGTCGTGTCGCGTGAGGATGGATTTGACAGGAGTGGGAGCTGATTTGGTGTATATGGTAGAGCATGAGGCGATGGATGAGACGCTTTGACGCGCACGGTTTATCGAAGGCCGCAGGTGCTCTGAGTCAAATCGCGAATAGGAGGGCATGTCTGGGCAAGGGGACATGGGGGACTCAAATAGTATGCTTCTTCGTTTTCTTGGGGATTCCTCGTACTCCAAAGGTGGGGTCTATAATGGAATGGAAATGGGGCACAGCGTCTATGTCGAGAGATAAGTGAACACACCAGTACTCTGCGAAGGTTTTGCGGCATTAAAGAGTAATAGCACTCGATCTCTTGTTCAGGTGATATGTCCTAACTTATGTATCAGGAATACCACGTGTTGTATTGATCTGACGACTCACTGGTAGATCGCTCATCAAAGTGTTAACTGGCGAAAGATCACCGACGGACTGGACGAACTTTCTATTAAAGGCTGACACCACAGTCAAGTGCATGAGCTCACGTTGACTATGGTATCAGAATCCAACCAATCTTTGAAAATCTCGTCGTCAGGTGCGGAAAAGTAGGTAGGGTTTTCAAACTGTTCTGAATGCTTTAAAAGGTCCTTCAGTCTGTGATAGGGTATCAGATGCTGTGGGGGATCTTACATTGAATATAGGTGTCGGAGTGAAGGACATTATAGTTGGGGTGAGTGAGAGAGTCAACGTTAACGTGCATTCCGAAAGGGATTTGAAGGTACTAGTCGTACACGTTGCAAGGCTGAGAGCTAGGAAAGAGCTGTAAAGATAGGCTCGGATTGCATTTGCCGGATGTGACTCATTTTGCAAGGTGGCAAAGGCATGTTTTCTGATCGGTGAGACAACTCCGGGTGCAATAAACTAGCGCACCATTAATCCGATTTGCGGTTAACAACACCCCTAATACAGAAGGGACGACTATCTTCATTCTATTAGGGTCTGCCTACGGGAGACTAGTTAACACCAGAATCCAGATCTTACAGCGTTAGACGCGGAGGATGTTTTGACGTACAAGTTTTGGAGAAAGGGAGCATAGGCCCAAGAACCATTCTCTCATTTTCCATACTTGTACTTCATCCATAACTAACGTAGGTAATTACCTTGGAAATGACCGCGATTATGTATGGTCACCGAATTATACCGCGTGTCCACATACTGTTTCATACTGCCCTGCTGGTACTCCTAGTCCGTGGCTAACGCAAGGATAAAATGTGTTTCGAGACGTCAAGTACCATCTCCCCTCCGTAGACGATTGAATTTCGGTAGCATCTCACGAAGATACTCTGCATGTTTCAACCTCAAGTCAGCCTCTTGAACCCGTCCTCTCCCACTCCAGGTCCTTCTTTCTGCAGCGGGTCCGAAAATGGAGGTGTAGTCGTCGAGGGTCTCATCGTCAGTAGGAACCACGAGGCATGCAGCACCGATAACACAGTAGCTCGCTATTCGTACAGTGTGGTGGACACGCGCACGCGTCGATATGGTATTGAAGTTGCCAATGGAGGGACATTCGACACCTGTGCAAGAAGTTCACGACTGACAGCACGAATGGGAAAAGGACCTACGACAGCCTATTTCAAACAAGTTATTGTCACCGACCCTCATCACTTCTTTGCGGCGATTGACGATTATTGCTGCCTCCTCGATGATGCAACCCGAACCAATTACGATGGGACCAGCTATTGCGAAGATGGTGGCTTTGGGGTGTACGACGGTGCCGGGTCCAATGGTGATATCGCCTTTCAATTCAACGTCTTGACAGACTACCGCTTTTGAATGGATCGTGAACTTATCGCGGCTACAAGTCTCAGTGTCACCACTGCGTGGAGGTCATGAAGCCAACTGCATAACTTACATGGGTGGCATGACTTTACAGTAAGAAAGAGGTAACCCTAACCCTAGAGGTTGGCAGTCAGGCTTAAGCTTCTTCTTCGATGTTCATACTCGTTAACTTGAACGTTGCCTACAGTCTCCCGTGGTATAGAAGAAAGCAGTTGTTCATTTTCACAATGAACGTTAACCAGCCGATTGTATGGGATGTTGATCATGGACGTTACCCCTACGACCCCCAACCGATGCTTTCCTCCTCCGCGTGAATTTCAACACTTTCGGCTTCCGCTACCGCTAGAATCTAGATACAGTCTACAATGCCGGTGATCTCCCTGTCACTGCTTTCACCTTCGGGAGCGCAGCTACTCACTGTTACCGACGACGACGAAACGACTTTGGAATTGTGTTGCGTAATCAGAAAGTAAACGCCCTTTGTGAAACTATTACTGCAGCTGATAATATACTAGTGTACGTTAGAAGGTGGCCGTTCCTTGACCTTTGTACGTGCTCACGTATCCTCCCTTCCATTGCTTCTCGCGCAATGAAGCAATGGCTCGTGCGCTAGCTACAAAGACTTGAGCTTCGAAGATTCTCCATCCTATCTTTCTCTTCGCTTCTCCTCCCGTCCCTTTGTGCGACACTGCGGGATTTAAGCCAAAAGACCAACAAAAGACGTGGTGCAACTTGCAAGGTGTCGCAGGGCTTGACGTATAGGTACCAGAAGTTATGTACCACCTCATAATCCAGGCTGCGTTATGTACCGTGGGTGACCGACTGGTTACAATAAACCACTCGGCCAGCCACGGTGCATCCGCTAGAACTGCTTACTTGATGGTGGTGGTCAAGGAAACACTAGGGGAGCATAAGCATCAAATCATCTCTTCAAGTAGTTCACATATGCAGGACTCAGTCAAGAGAATGGGGAAGGGTCGGGAAGTCATTGAGAACATTTGAAGCTCACGAGTCACGGTGCTGGTGTGGCTTTGCTCAAGTACGAACTGACCCTAGCAGAATGCGACTGCACTGCCACCTAAGGGTACTCATCGCGGGGGCTACAGGTATCCTCAAAGAGTTGACGCAAGGTGTATTAGATAGGGTGGTAAACGTACAATACGCATCCAATATGATAATGGTTGCGCCTCTATATTTTGAACGGGGTGTCGACGTGCAGCCCACTCCATATTCCTCTCGCGGCCTCAGCAGTACTCTCCACAATGCGGCCTTTCTTGAGAGGCTTTATCTTCGCACCCGAAGAATCGAGTAGGAGCTGTACTTTTCTCTCCACACCATTGACCTCGAACTCCTGCAATGGAATGACCTTGTCGCGGCCATTAACTGCACATGATGTCAGACTAGATAGCCATGTCGCTAAAAAAAATAGGCCACGGTACCATAGAATCCCCTCGCTATTGGCTCGTGGCCATTGCGCTGCTTGACTACGAATTCTACATGGGGGTTCTGCCATGCAAGACGCTCAAGGTCATTTGAGATGAATGTACGGGTGTTGGTTGAGGAAGGAAGTTTCTGGCAGAACTCTAGAACAATTTTTCTGACATTTGGAAGGTAGGCAGTATGACCGTTTGCGGGGAAGGAGCGCAACTGGGCCCTAAGGATTTGTTTCGTCGGGGCAGAGATCATTGGGGTGAAGAGAATGATTGCCACCCGGCATCGGCATATGGTCGGAGCATGAAGTATTTGGGTGGCGGAGTATGAAAAGAGAGTTGGTTGTCCTGTCCATCACCCTCGTGAGGATTGCGTGAGGATTAATATTCTAATTCGACGAGGACGCGTCGAAGCCTTTAACGCGTTCGTCCCTGTAATTCACTCATTCTTCACACTTTTGCTCCCCACATTCAAAATCACCCAACAACTTTTCCAACCGCCCAAATGGCTCGAGCAACTCGTTCAGCGACTCAGCACCAGGATAAGGACAAACCCCAAGATCAAGTTCTCCCTCACCGCGCAAAGCCGGGTGCAAAGAAACGAAAGCGCGTTTCACTTCCAGAAGATGACCAACCTGCAGCAAAGCAACATCGTGGCGAGAATGGCATAAAGGAGGAGACCACAGATGATAAGTTGTCCAAGGGAAAGTTTCCCGAGCTTGACCATGTAGCCGATGTACCTCTAGACCCCCCCATCGCCCAGAAAGTCCTTGAAATCCTTGAAATGTAGGTTAATACTACTATCACCTCAACACTCCACATGTTTCAATCACCTCTCTTTGCTCCACAGGGTTGATTCTCAAGGTCTTCTTGACCGTGTCTTTCCCCTTCCTGCCACAAATCCTTCCGAGCCCTCCACTTCAAAATCCCAAACCGGAACTTATTCACTCCGCACTCTACTCAAAGAATCAACACAGCATCCCCTCAGGGTGCTGCGTGTAAGTTTCCTACATTATCTCATCTAGAATTAGCTCACGACTAGCTTCTAGTCTGCAGTTCAAAATCTATTCCCAATGACTTATCATGCGAGGTCTCGTACATCATCACCAGCTGCACAGCAATTGCGCTTTTGCAACCTCGCACTGTCCCTCCTTGACCAGGCATCCTTCCACTCCGTCACGCTGCCCCTTGATATCGAAACTATAATCCCCCTCGCAGAACCGTCTGCTGTAGACGGGGACTCCAAGCCGCCTCTTAGCCCAAGCTTGTCTGATAAACTTTCTCAGACTGGTCAGGGTAAGAGATATGCCCTCATGCAACGCCTCCCATCCGGCAGCTGGTGGTCCTCCCTCAGCTCAGACCTTCTTCCCGATTCAAAAGATTTCAAAGACATCCAAACTGCCAACGCCGAACTCGTCGCTATCTTCCCGTCACCTTCTTCCCTCGCGTACGCCGATGATGACTCCAAGTCGACGATCACTCTCACAGATACACAGACTCCGACAACGTTGGGTTCATATATTCCAAAGAAACCGCCAGGACATCGGTCCAAGCTTCCCGGCCCTCGCCGCGTGAGCTGTGGGTCATTTTTAGACTACGGCCCGTATGCGAGCTTCGCTCCGGCTTTCGATCAGGAAGGAGTTGAGGTTGGACGAGAAGCGCTTGGGGAGGTGCTGTGGGGATGGGAGCACCAGAAGAAGGCTTGGGCTACTGAGAAGTCGCGTTCTGTTAAGGAGGCAGCACAGTGGTTGCCTATGGAAGGGTTGCATCCAACAGAGGGAGGTGAAGGACTGGAAGAGCACAGCAACTCCATTGACCCATCACTTTTTTTTTTTCCTCCTCCTCCTCCTCCTCCTCCTCCTCTTCTTCAGGGATCCTCACGATAATGTGGATGTTGTCATTGTTTGGTATGGGATCGAATATGTCGGAGAGTTTGCGCAGCAGCTCATTGAGCAGCGTAGATTGGTCCAGAGCATCATTGACCTCGGGAGCGACATTGGCCTTCCGAAGCATCATATGGTTGGCTCAACTTACCAAAACATAGTTAGGTATCACATTACTCACATGGAAAAGTTCAATGTCATAAGGCAGCTTCTTTTGCTCCGCAATGGTTGTTTGCAGGTAACTGACATTGTTCGTCCTATCTAGTATAACAGTGAAAACTTTATCTTTGGCGTCCCCCCATATTATACAAATTAGACCAAATATGTTGTTGGACATGAGACGCAGCGAGGCGAGGTGTGGGGTATGCACTGTACAGGGGGCTGAACGGCGGTTGAATTAGTATAGGGGGAAAAGGAGAATCCCGAACATCTTGACCCTACATAAGCATTTCAAGCTTGATTTGCGAGC
Source organism: Rhizopogon vinicolor AM-OR11-026 (assembly GCA_001658105.1). NCBI lineage: Eukaryota > Fungi > Basidiomycota > Agaricomycetes > Boletales > Rhizopogonaceae > Rhizopogon > Rhizopogon vinicolor. The sequence goes on along the minus strand of KV448135.1, from coordinate 17,139 downwards.
AAGGCGTTCTGAGTTACTCGTATCATAGCGGCCTCAGATAAGTTCATAGAATCGTTTGTTGAATACTAAAAGTGTGGTATTTTCACTACTGTAGAATACATAGAAGATATCACCGGGTACTGTGTCGCGTGGGAACAGGTCACTAGAGGTGACCGAGGTGGCCACCGGACCTGTGATACTAATCTAGATAGTCACTTTCATGAGAATTGCACGTGAAAGGGTACTCCCCACTACACAAACTATTATGAATTCAAACTGCCAACGCCGAACTCGTCGCTATCTTCCCGTCACCTTCTTCCCTCGCGTACACAGATGATCATTTGGACCACCATACCGCCAGGACATCGGTTGGACCAAGCTTCCCGGCCCTCGCCGCGTGAGCTGTGGGTCATTTTTGGACTACGGCTCGTACGCGAGCTTCGCTCCGGCTTTCGATCAGGAAGGAGTTGAGGTTGGACGAGAAGCGCTTGGGGAGGTGCTGTGGGGATGGGAGCACCAGAAGAAGGCTTGGACTGCTGAGATGTCGCGTGCTGTTAAGGAGGCAGCACCGTGGTTGCCTATGGAAGGGTTGCATCCCACATAGGGAGGTGAAGGACTGGAAGAGCACAGCAACTCCATCATTCCAAGAGAGTCATAATGATGACGATGAGGTTTTGGAAGGTCTGTTATCGAAAGAACAGGTCGCCTCCCTGAAGTCCGTCCTCAAGACCTTAGAGTTGGAGGATGCCGTTCAGGAGCTGCTGGATCGGAATGCAAAAGCTCTCAAACGATTAGAAGAACTTCAAAAACAACGCCTGATGCAGCAAGGGGGCTTCCATCCAGTGGAAGAAGGAACAGAGGAGTGGGATACTGGTAAGGGCACCCTCGACGGAATCTGCTATCAGACTTACACTTGCTTGCAGCTCAAGGCATTCTGGAGTCACTCACTATACTGGCGACGCTACGACCTCGACAATCTGGGAGCGAAGATGTACCTCTCATTCCCTCCACCACCACGCTCCGCAAACTACATCAGACGCTCCCTGTTACACCTTCACAGGGCTGGTACGGTACCCTACCAACGGGTCATACAACAGCTCTCCGCGACGACTCGACGCTCTACATCAAGTCCACCGCCACTGCGGTGCCTTCTCAGCCAGTAGTCGTACCCACTCCCACCCCAGCAATCCCTGCTGCTACTCCTGTTGCGGCAACATCCGCGACTGCACAGAACTACTCGCAATACTCGTATAACTATGCAGCAGGGTACCGTGGCGGTTATCAGTACAAACCAGGACAGGCAACCTCGTACTACCCGTCTTCATATACTCCAGGGCAGACCCAAGCGGCCACACAATACTATGCTAACCAGCAGTACCCAGCATCGGGGCAACAGCAATATTCCTACTCTTCCTGGTACCAGTACCAACCTCAGACTACCGCGGCGAATACAAGCACGGGGCAGGTGCCACAAACGGGCGCAACTCCAACTCCGACAGCCACGATTCCCACAAGCTATGCAGGCTTCTTCAGCAACACGGCACAGTCCGGGCAACGCGCAGTGGCCAATACCGTCACTGCGAAACCACAGCAGGCTGCTGCTGGCACGACCTGGAACACGGGAACAGCTGGCACAACTGGCTACATGCCTCCCACCCTTCCCCCGCATATGCGAACTGCAGCAGCAGGCAGCACCGCGCAGCAAGGGGCGTATGCTTATCAGCCCAATTATTATGGGGCATATCAGGCGCAGGCTCAGCAGGCTCAGACTGCTGCGTCTCCTGCGCAGTGACGCCGCGACTGTTTTATTTTATTTTATTTTGATCGTGATTTTCATATCCAAAATTACATTCGACCCGTTTTACTTTGGTTGCCCTTCTGTTTGTCGATGGCAGCATACAGTACATCCATGGGAGGTGTCAGGAGTAATTGAATGAATTGATTAATTGGAGTTTGGGATAACTTGGTGCTGCCATTGCAGAAATATGACCGCGAGGAAACATGGGCCACAGACGTAGGATAGCTGTGTGGATCGTATTCATCATCGAAGGCTTATACCAGGAACAATAGAATACACGTATACGATGAAAACGGCGCAGGCAGTGACTCTCACCTTGCAACATGGCGGACGTACTGAGCGCTGCTTGCAGGTTGACACCATTATGCAAGTTTGATCAGATACAGCTTAATGAAATGTTTCATCTTGGTGGAGTACTCCTCTGGCTACTCGGTGCTCGGATTCGAAAGCAGACAAGTGGAAAGCATGGGCGCTTGTCTCCCCTAGCTAAACAGACTTTTATAGACGAAGGAAGATAGTCGTTCCTTCTAAGGAGGAGCCTGTGCTAAGCCAAAGATCATTTTATCTTGAAACTGTACGAGCCGGAGCAATCATTGCGACGTAGTCCGGAGACTGATGTCGTCTACCCTATTTGTCACAGAAAACTACACGAGGGAAAAAATAAAAGTACACAGGTGGCATATTAATATGGAGTCTACTTTGAAGCTCTGAGATTATGATCTATAGGTTTAGTGACATGACCCGCCCCGGTCAATCATCTTCAACTACCATAGACTGAGAATAGAATAAAACATTATGTAACATCGTATTCGTGCAGCGTCGAACTCAAACATGGGCTGCCCGCTGTGGGATGATAAGGGGACTGGAGAGAACAAGCAAATAAGTCATAATGTACACCCAGATGGCACTGACTCACCCGAAGGAACCCGATTTAGCGACATGGGCAAAAATTTCTGACATCATCGGTCGCTTGTCCGGATCTTCACTCATAAGTTGCCGAGCTATGTCGAGTAGCGCATCGCGAGGACTAGAGGGACGACACCGCTCACACAGCTCCCTTAACGTCTTTCCGCAAGACCACAGGTCGGCGCGAATAGGGCTGTAATGATGACCGGCAGCGACCTCAGGGGGGATATACCCAACAGTGCCGACGATACCACTGAACATATCCTCAACACCCTTGACACGTATGGAAGTGCTGAAGTCAATAATAGACAGACGGCGACCGTCGGGTGAAACCAAGATGTTTTCCGGCTTCAGATCCATGTGTGCTACGCCATGCTGGTGCATGAAGTCAACTGCTTCGAGCAACTGTTTGGCCACAGACCACATGTACGCATTCGGTTTCGTTAGTGACGTAAGCCACAAGCCAGCCGCTGGCATCGATATGACATTGCCCCCATGTACAGGCCAGATTGCGACTCCAGCGATGGTGTGATTTGAAGGCGAATCAATCCCCAAGAGGTATTGTAAGATTTCAACCTCCTTCTGTCCTCTTCGTACAAACTTCAGGAATCCAGTCCACGCATGCGACACATGCGAGACTACAGCGATGTGTGGATGCTGCACGGTATATCGTCAGCCTCGCATTTCCTGACATCATGAGGAGACATACCCCGAACAGAATACAGTCAATTTTCCACTTCAGCGCCTTCAACATAACCCGAATTTCATCCGCACAAAAGACGCCGAGATCATCCTCGCCACCATCACCACCACCACCACCACCACCACCACCATCATCATCATTATCTGATGATGATGATGATGATGATGATGATTGCTCCCTTGGCTGCATGGTCCGTGTATGGAGGGAAGTCACCCCCGAAGCAGCCAGCTGGATGGCACGGAGCTTCGTTCTCTTATTCTTATTGAACTTGTTCGTAAAACTCTTGAGTTCGGCTGCAAGGTTGTACATTTCCCTAAGGAATGCGACGGCGTTATCGGGCTCAGTGAGGTCGAACTGCTCCATGGCGATCGATACCTGGTCTCTCATAAGCAAAAAAAGAAGATACGACAAGCATATGACAAACATCTCCATGTTCGCTGGTTTCGGCGACCACGTATCGCTCAGCCATCATCTCTGCAGTAAGGTATATTGCAACCAAGAAAAACTTGTGTCCTTGTTTCATCAGTGATTGTCCCGCGCGTGCAAGCGGGATAGCTTGAAGTAGCATGCGCCATCTATCGGACTCGTCCGGTTGTAAAACGACTTCTGAGGTGAGGAGGAGGCACTCAGACAAGTCAGAGACAACCATAAGGTCATTCGTCGGACGAAGCCGACGCCAGGAGTTGCCCATTTCAGGAGTGCTCAGGAAGATGGGAAAACCCCAAGACATCTGGCTGAGGCATTCACGACAATAAGTCAGACTGATGCAACACGAATTGAACATACTTACGACTTGTATTTGAAATGCTGACTCAAGTTAGGATCAGCAAAGAAAGCAGGCGACATGAAATATTCATAGAATTTGGTGGCTTTTAGAGATGACGATGTGTCTTCTTTGATACGCCGAATGTCTGGGAGGAAACTTTCGAAGATATTGTAGAAGGCCAAAAAATCCCTATCAGTTTCCACGACCGCTGGTCCCGCGAAGGGGGGGAGTGGCTTATAGATGTCATCAAAATGATCATTGGTGCGAACAACCTCGAAGGTCATTTTCCCTTCATATTCGGCTACCTTGAGAAAAATCAGCAAAGGAGTATGGATGAAGCAACCAAAGTACTCACACTGTAAACCCGATATTTTTTGAGTGATGCCTCTATTCTACGGATAGTTTCGATGGAGGATGGACGAACGGCCTGGTAATCCACGAAAACACCATTATTCCCCAAGCTGTTGCTGACGTCGCGTCTAGTCCACCGCCTGAGTTGGGATACTCTGACCTGTAAGCTCTTAAAAAGGTCACCGTGATGAAGCTTCAGATCTCGAATCACTGGTGTTTCATCTGAAGAAGAGTATGAGCTATATCAATAATCAATAGATGCATTATGACTTGCCCTCCTCCTCTTCTTCAGGGATCCTCACGATAATGTGGATGTTGCCATTGTTTGGTATAGGATCGAATATGTCGGAGAGGATGCGCAGCGGCTTATTGAGCAGCGTAGATTGGCCTTCGTCGACCTTAGAGTTGGAGGATGCCGTTCAGGAGCTGCTGGATCGGAATGCAAAAGCTCTAAAACGATTAGAAGAACTTCAAAAGCAACGCCTGATGCAGCAAGGGGGCTTCCATCCAGTGGAAGAAGGAACGGACTTGCCCTCTTCAAGGGCCCTCGCGATAATGTGGATGTTGCCATTGTTTGGTATAGGATCGAATATGTCGGAAAGGATGCGCAGCGGCTTATTGAGCAGTCCAGAGCTTCAATGGCCTCGGGAACGGCATTGACCTTCCGAAGTATCATATGGTTGGCTCAACTTGCCAGAACGTAGCTAGGCATCACATCACTCACATGGAAAAGTTCAAGGTCTTCGGGATGAATGCGATTGAACACCTTCGTTAGCTTTGTAATGGTTGCTTTCAGGTTATTGACATTCGTCGTCCTCTCGATTATAACAGTGAAAATTTTATCTGTGGGATGTCCCCCATATCAGGCAGTTTAGATAAAATACGTTATTGGACATGAGACGCGGTGAGGCGAGGCGTGAGGTATGCACTGTGCAGAGTCCAGATCTGCGATAGTCTCCCCTAGCGGACCTTTATAGACAAAGGGAAATGGTCATTCCTTAATAGGGGAAGGCTATGATAGGGTACTCGATCAACCCTACGGTCCCTACCATAGCTTTTCTCCTCAGGAAATTGGGCGCCCGATGGGTGCAGTGACAGACATGCAACAAGACCCGTTTCGATATCCTGGAAGACTATAGCGCGACTGCGCATTCGTCCTTGCTTGCTTTGTCAGTATCTCTGTTGTGAATGACGGGTAGAACTCAAGAGAGCCCAACGACCCATGATATTAAAAAAAAACAAGTATGTAAGGACACGATTTGAAAGGAACATATCATTGGATGTAAAGCACCGTCCACTCCCGGTCGATGCGCGGAAGAGGCAGAACTCGACGGCGGTTTCGATGCCAATTTTTCTTGCACGACAAACCACCTCTTCATTTCCTAGGGCAAGAAATAGCCCTTCTGAAGAGGAAAGCACCCGTCCAAGCCCGTCTACCATGACAAACCGCATGAAGATCAGCGAGAGAGAACAAGTAGCGCGCGTTGTGGTTGAACAGCGTCTGCAACAGGTATTTATATAATTTGAAAATTCGCACGGTGCCTAGGCCAATAGTGAGAGGATGAAGCTCGTAATGACAGACTAAAGTATATAGGTAGTTTTTCTTCCAAGTATTGCCATCTACTGATATAAACCGAAAGCATTTAGAAAACAATAAACAAATGATCCAGACTTTGTCACCGCCCAGCAAAACTCGCATGTTTTGAAACTGGAATAAACCGCGGAACCTGCGGGGGAACTGGATGATGAAGCATCTTTGAAATGGGCGTCGGCAACGGGTCAACATGTTGTGGGTAAGTATGTGAAGAGAAACTAGGAGAAATAACATCTTTGGGTTCCTGGTGGGCATTGATACGCACGCGTATAGCCTCTGGCTCGTCATCGAGAGAATGGATGATGGTCGTGGATGTAAATGGGAGGAAATAGTCTTCGTCGCGTCGACGTGATGTAGATGACACGGTAGCGTCAGGTAGAGCATACATCAAGCGCAGCCGCGAGCGACGACTGCGCTCGATTTCATCTTCGTCATCTGAAATGATCTCATCACCATCCGCATTGAGACGTGCTGGAAATGGAGCTTCAGAGAAGCAATGTCGTTTAGCAATTAGACACACATACCTAATCCTCTGGTGGAGCCAAAAGATGTCGAAGCTTCACCTGCAGTGTTTGCAGTTGCTTGTCTAGGCCACGACCTAGGAATAAGATAATGAGGTGGTGGCCTCCGTGGTAAGCTAGGGGGAGCATGGTCCCCATCATCTCTCTGTAACGTCCATTCGGAGTTATCACTAGTCCACCTCCTATTCATGCCACTCGGCGGCTGAGGATGGATGGATGAGTTGGGCGCAGCCTCCGAATCATTCATGAGAGTTAGGAGCGGGTTATATGACTGTGGTATGGTAGCTTCCCAGTCCATATCTGTATCTGAAGGAGCCAAGATGGTCCTTTGTCCCTGTAGAACGGATCCATCATTCAAGGTTGGTTGATGAGACTCTGCTTGTCGAGCAACTTCAATGCGGCGAACTCCCCGCAACACAAGCCGACTGGCCAGGCCCGCAAGATCCCGCGCAATGAGAGTAGTTTGATCTTGAAGCCGTTGTTCAAGTGGAGGGGCAGTGATGTTCTGGCGTTCTGATGAAGTAAAGCCAGCTCGTGCTGCCACTCGTCGCCCGATCATAGTACTGGGATCATCAGGACTTATAATCCCAAACTCGCGACGGAAAGGAGAGCGTTCTTCCGGACTGTTTGAAAGAGGGTTCCAGGTGTTTGCTGGAAGAATCAAGTCTGGCAGCGGGGGAGAACGTGCGCGAGACGGGAGTATCCGTGAGGGTAGATCGGCAGGTGTATCCCACCTCTGCGATCTATTGCGTGACATATCTAATGTACGCTCCGAAGTGGACACTCTCCTACGCCTCGCCGTGCTCTCAAAATCTTCTAGACGCTGCCTGGCTGAGGCAGGGATGACCGTTCTCAACCTCTGAACGCGCCTGTCGAGCTCCAGGTCGGACTCTGAAGCATCTAGCCCAGTAAGGACCAATGCAGCATGCTGGGGTGCAATACTGGACTCGGGCGTGCTGTCGCGTGCGGATGAGCGACCTTCTGCGAATTCCGCTGGCATCCGGTTGAGCAAATTGTTGATGTTGTGTCTAAGTTGTGTGACGCGCTCATATGCAGCATCTAGAGCTACAGATGCTTGTCTCAGACTGTTCTGAGTTTCCTGTCGGCGAGCGATACTGTTGGTGTTGTCAACTGGGACAACGGAAGGAGCATCGAGTTGTTGGGTGGAGTCCGATGTGAGGGTTAATTGGTCTGGGACTGGAGATTGAGGAGGAGAGATGTCAGGGAAAGTGTTCATCGGCCTTTGGATCCCCACACGCGCCCAGACACTTATAGATACAATATAAAGGAGCGAAATGCTTTGGATGACCAGGATGAGAAGTTCGTCGTCTTGCAAGCCGTAGTGGCAAAGCAAGCGCAAATTGCAACCGGGGCTAGACAATATATAGACATAAAACGAAGTCAAACTTTAAGGCTCTAAGCTGCTAATAGCTATTGTCTACTATCTGTATACGACGGATGGAGAGTATTCCAAGAGGGGGCTTATTATCATTCCAATAATTCATGTAAAAATGCCCGAGTCTACGTAACAGCACAATCAGTCTCAAGCCGTAGGGATAGTGCGCTTGCGATTATATTTATCAGTGGTGGACCCGGCTTCTTTACTTTTGGAGTGGGTAATACTCTCTGATACTGACGCGAAATGGCATCAGCTATAACAGGGCGATCTAAATGACGGTGAACAAACGATAGTCGACTGATATCCACCTATGTCACCGTTACGCAAATTTAATCATCGATCAAGTAAATGGTTTTCGAATTGCAGACGCTGACCTAGTCCTGACTCCTGAACCTGTAAGTACTCCAACGACAGGGCCCACTGGGAAATACTAGAGTCGCCAGATGTGAAGACAAAACCTGGTTTCTCACTCACGGTTCCAATCCCAATCGTAAAGATCGAACATAAGCATAGGCACCTGTGAGTTGTCAGCAGATGTAACATCGCGTTTGTTAAGAATAACCCCTGCCACATTATTATGTAGACTCAGCAGCAAGTTTAGCTGTCATGGAGGCAACAAGATGAAGTAGCCTGAGCAGAAACGGCCGGTTGTATCCATGGCACAAGAAAAATTGAGTAAACAAAGATGAATAGGGAGCAACGAACGTAGGGTCATGATGATCCACCAGAGCACACGCATGCATATGGGGTAGTCGAGGAGCAAATTAACCCACCCGCCGGTAGCGCTGCAGGTCTCCTTTAAATGAAACGCGTAACCTCGCATAACCCCATTGTCCTTGAAATGGAACGCGTAACTCCATTCGAATTTCGCTGGGTCCACAAGCCGTCTCGGACTCTCGGTGACCGTTCGTGTGCTCCACATCGCTGGCCAACATATCCAGTTTGCTAGCTTCCTCGTCCGTCATCCTAACTGTAGCTCAGATGGACGCTTCGAACGTCCACGCGATGCAGAATTCTCGCTCCGCTGTGCCTCTTCAGAGCATGGCTAGCACCTGATACTGCCTTAGCCTCGCACATTCCATTTACTGTCTCGAGTTATGATTGGTTTCAGCTTGTTGAAGTTGGCTGTGGCCTCATGTTCGAGAAGACGTTCCACCAGTAACCCACAATAGGCGCGCCGTAGCGGCAGACTTGGCGAGCAGGCAACGGAAGGGGTAATCATTCAGACTGCGCGGGAGATCTGCTCAGATCTGTCGCTGAGTAACAACGTGTCAACAAAGGATCTAATTTCCGACTCAGTTACGCGCCTGTTCACTAGAGGCGATGACGTGCGAAGGTCGAAAGCAAAAAGGATCTCATCTCGTTTTCCGTTGTATGCTAAACCTCCCCAGAGGTCGCTTCATGAAAATTTACCTGCATCTCCGTTGGCGCTAACGTACATCTGCTCGATCGGATAAGTCGTTGCGCCAGTTGAAACCGAAAGTATTCTCTCTTTACTCACAACTCTTTCTCTGGTCTGCTTTTATCATGGAACTGTCGTCTGATTTCCTCTAGTGAAATTTATAGACCTATTACAGTACTAGTTATGAAGCAGGTGCAATCAAAGCGCACCAGGGCGCAACAAGTCATAAATCGTTAATGAACGCCTGCGCCAAATTCAACCCCCCGCTGTCCGTTGGCCTATGCTATATGTATGCTACACATGTTCGAAGTGAGTAACGTGAAAATGTCCAAGTCTGCGCAATGTGTGATCAGTCAGTAGTGAAAGCATCACTATGACTAGTAGATTCTTCATCCGGCTTCTTTACTACGAGTGGGTATTGCTGACGCATAATCTTGGCAAGTAGTGGATCGGCACCAGTATAACAGAACGCGAGGGTAATGCAAATGACGATTAATGCCGCGGTAATGCAACAAACGGCTGTCCACCCGTGTTTCGCATGATCGTACATCTAAAAATCAACATCCAATCAAAAACGTGGTTCTGGAGGTAATAATTAGTGTAGGCGCTGACCTGTCCACCGATCACAGGGCCAACTGAGAAAAGTCAGAAATGGGTGCGAAGACGAAACCTGGTTTCTCACCCGCTGTACCAATCCCAAACGCAAGATTGAATGCGCCGTAAACATGAGCATCTGTGGCTTGTCAGAAAATAAGGGCGTTTCGTTAAGAATAACTCACATCCAACACCTGGCATATTTCTGGCTTCAGCAGCAAGCTCAGTCGTCACTGGTGAAATGACACCAGAGACAAAAAAACCTAGACAAGTATGGTAAGCTCGGCGAATATAGCCATGATACAGACATACTTTGGGCGGCAAGAGCGAAGATGAATAAGGGTAGCGAACTTCGTAGGGTCATGACGATCCACCATGGCAGTGTAAGTAACAGACATATACATGTTAGGTAGGATGGGCCCTGTCTGTCAACGATGTAGCCAGCTACCGGTGACGCTGCAACTCATTGAGACGGGAGGACGTATAATACATTATGCAACTCACATATCATGGCTGGGAGGAGAGCTGCCAGGTAGACAAGACCCACTTGGTCGGAGTTGTAACCCCATACATCTTGGAGATGAAGTGGAAGTGAGGGCTCTTGCATGCTATTTACAATCCTGTGACGACGGCGTGAATGGTCGTTCCGGTAATTTTTGAACAATGCCTACCCATATACGAATGACATAGTTAGAGCGACCAGTGCACGAGGTGACCGCGCGAGTTTGCCAATTACTGATAGTAATGGTAGTGGTTTCCGAACGGGTGATGAGGTAAGGATTGATGATCTCTGAGAGATCGACGGCCTAGGTTCATTTGGTAGTTCATCTCGTATCAATTGACGCTTGCCCGAAAGCATCGAATATTCTAATTCGTCGGTGTCCATCTCAAGGTGTTTCTGTGCTTGAATGGAAGGGATAGTGGAGAGGGTGGTGAGGTGGATGACAGGTGCAGAAGAAGTGTCTATCGCTGCGACGTTGGGTTTTGATGGGTCATAACCATAACCCCATTTCAACGCGACATCCTTTTCAATGATGAGAAGCCGAAGGAAAAGGTCGACAAGCGTACAGATCTCTCCGAAGATAAATGGGGCACGGAAGCCGAAACGAGAGTATAAGGCGCCTCCGGCAGGTGAGCCGACTAGAAGGCTTCTTGCAGTGAGACAAAATCGCAAACGGAGAATCAATATGTACACACCCAAGGGGTAGGCCGGTCATTGCAATACCCAATTGTCCTGACAAATGTTCATTAACACGGTCAAGACTAATATTTTCACAAGTACTCACGACCAACACTCGTCTCCGGCGTCGTATCACACCTGAACCTGAAATTAATTTGCATGTGGTGGTACGAACGGAGATACTCACAAAAGCGCGAGGCCTACGATCCACACCATAGAGGAGCTAATTCCTTGTATCACACGGGCGAGAGCCATCACAGGGAAATTGGGAGCCTCCATGAACATAACCTGGGAACCCAGGAGCGCAATGATGCCAAGAAGCAACGGAATGCGTCGCGATGAGTAGCGTTCCGAGCAAATAGCAATAGGGATTGTCGCTATGGGATGGTGAAATTACCACAAGTGGGGTGGAAAGAAGCAACGTACACAGGACCAGCCCGACGGACTAGTAGACATAAGTTAAAGAATATATGAACACAATATTTTTGCGCACATATGCAAAAAGTAGCCATCCTGTGAGTGACGAAACTTCATGGTATGACAATCGCTCGAGTTGGAATGGCAAGACAGGGATGATGATAGAGTAAGCCAATAAATCGGTGGTAATGCCTAAAATATGGGTCAATATACAGAACATTCTAGTAGCACCCTCACAAACCGAATCCTACGACTGGCGGGTGGAAAGTCATGTTAAGTGTACGCATTTCAACTGTTTGACAGGAAGTCGTACCTCCAGTGATGAACCAAACGGATGACCGCCAGCGGAGCCCCCATGGCTTCCGGTTAGACCTCATAAGATCCATTTAAATCTAATCCAAATGGCAAGCTACTTGTTGGGGGGAGCGGGCGATTTGGATGTGTGCAGTGAAAGGAAGACTTGGCTAGGAGTACTGACTATTATACACGGAACTATTTCATGGGTGACCGGATTTGGAAAGCTTACGTTAATAATGCAACTTTGTATAACCTTGTATCGCATGGGTTCGTTGGTTATTCTGAGCTCGTTGGTTATTCTAAGCTCGTTGTTTGTCGAGCTGTTGAAAATTGTTACAGTGAATACCAGCACGTAGAGCCTACCTCGTGTTCCATTACAGTATGACCAGGTCATTTAAATTATGTTTATGATCCTAGAAATCGTGGTACGGAACTAAAAAGTAGTCTTCCGATCTTCCGGGTCAATGGGAAAATTCGGTGGGCGGAGTTACTTATCAGACTTACCCATCAACCCCAACTCGCTGTCAGGAACTGAAATGCCTGAACTCCCCGGTAAGTTCTCACTGAGAAAAATATATTAATACGATCCTTGGTAACCCCAGCTTACCTTGCCACATCATTATTCTTTAGAAGTGGAGCGCGCAGTGGCTCTGCTGAGGTCAATTGGTAAAGGAAACAAGATCATTCGGGTCGAAACCTCCGAGGACAACATCGTGTTCCAAGGGTTACCCTCTCACGAGGATTTTGTACGTCGTACACGTTGCTCGATCCTGAGTTCCGATGGGCTGACTGATGCGGTGTCTCCACTGGTACAGGGCAGGGAAATCAGTGGTCGTATCTTGAGAGACGTGTTCCGATACGGTGCGAGTTAGACTCTACTTGATTAGTTGCCGTTGGACTCATGGTAAATTTGCTGAAGGAAAATGTTTCTACATCGAGCTCGAAGGAGCAGGCAGGATGCCCGTACTTCACTTTGGTATGACCGGAATGCTACAAGTATATTTTACATACATTTTTCGTTCACGAGCTCAATGCTCAGCATTTGTCTTATTTAAGGTAAGGAACCAGGCTCCCCTTCAGTACATGACGAGAATGCAGAGTTCCGAAGTTTGGCCGCCTAAATTTATGAAGGTTCTTTATCCAGCCATCCTGCACTTGCCACATATTTCATTGCTTGGACAGTTTATCTTCCACATCGAGGATAAGTCGTCCCTTACAATCACCGAATTGGCCTTTTCCGACGCACGCCGTCTCGGACGCATTCGCCTGGCCACCCACCCCAGAGAAGAACTACCTATCTCTAGACTCGGCTTTGATCCAATCATATCCATGCCTTCGCTAACGGAATTTCGCACACTCGTCCTGAGAAGATCATGTCCGATCAAGGCTCTTTTATTAGACCAGTCCTTCAGTGCAGGTGTTGGAAACTACCTTGCCGGTAAGCAATGACGAAGCATTGTGGACTGTCGCCGTTCTAATCACTGAGACTTGTATTCAGATGAAATATTATATCAAGCTAAGGTCCACCCTGAACAACGTTGCAACACTTTACACGAAACTCAGGTCGACGCCTTGCATCGTGAAGTGGCCGATGTTTGCCGAATTGCCGTCGAAGCTAATGCAGACGTTGATAAATACCCGAGTCATTGGCTTTTCAAACATCGTTGGGTAAATTCCACGTTTGTTAGATGATCCGCCCGCTGATCGCCGAAACCTTCGCAAGGGCAAAGGCAAAAAGGCGCAGAGTATGAAACTTGTATGCTTCTTGCATCCCATCTCTGTTCGCACACATTAATCCTTGTGTTCCTGGAGCCTTTAGGAGAGCCTGCAACTATTAAATGGATCACCGTTGGTGGTCGCACCTCCGCTTATGTGGCCGAGGTCCAATGTATTCCGTATAAGCAAAGCGCAGGGACCGAGGTACGTTTAGTTTTGAGCTTCCCTTGTCAACTTCACCGGATTTCCTAGGTCGCAACTGAGGACGAAAGCGATTTGACGCCCTTTTCCTCAGACTATGACGGCCATCCAGCCGCGTCGCGTCGCAAGCGTAAAGTAAGAATCATAGATTTGGGGTTTTTGACACTTAAGTTGCATTTCACAGCGAAAATCCAAGACCATCGGAAGTTCTGCGCCTACAGAAGAGCTTCTCCGCGAAAAGCGTCCTCGACTCAGAAAACGCTAAGCGCTAGGAATTAGCGTACTTCCTGCTACCACCACTCCCCTCTTTATTACTGTTGTTGTGCTCACTTTCATGCACTTGGACACTCCAGGATCACAATGTCACTCACCTACTGGCTTCTATGTCCGTTCATATTATCATTGATTCTAATCAACTCAAAGGAACTGCTGTTTTGTGGACTGTGATATTCTCGTGTGCGAAATGAGCTGCCCGGGTACCCAGCTCCACGGATCACACTCGTGGGAATCACTGCCACACGGACGTCTGGGTTGTCTTGAAAACAGGCTCGCGTCGTATGTCTACTCCTTCGCGATAGCCTGAACAACGTATCATTCTCTCGATGGGATGATAATTAGTACTTCACTACTTAACCTCAGCTCCTGATGGCCTGTATCTCCTGATTCGCATGTCTATGTACTCACAGCAGTAACGAGGAGCCTCAAGGAGCCTAATGCGTGTCATTCATTGCCCCTCGACTCAAATCATCAAACGGGGATATCTATTATCGAGGATACACAGGAACCCACCGGTAGGTGCGTAGGGTGCGCATTGACATCTCTTATAACGCTTATAGTAGCTGGGCTCGAAGTTCTCCTAGGAGATATCTTATCTTAATGTTGGTAACGTGAGATGAGCATGTTGTCATTTCAACCCTTTCGGCATCTCGAGAACCACGGCCCACCTGATGAGAGCCCTTCTGCATGCCAACAACGCGAACACAGAACGTGTACAGCGCTTTGCAACTTGCAAGTGCTGGCCGGTGACCGCAGTCGAAGTCGTTACAGGGATCTCAGCATTATATTATAATGCACAATGGAGTAATCAGACCAACGTAATGCATCTATGTGGTGAATGAGTAACCCTAACTAATGTCGCGATCTGCTCGCTCCCCCGGTGGACCGGCAGAACCGGCAAAACTCCTGTCCATCTTAGGCTAATCCTTGGTACGGACAACTCTATTAAACCCTGACACACAGTCCTAGTTTTATAGAGTCCTGAGTTCTGCCAAACCGATTGGCAAAACTCGTGAGTTCTACTGAACCCCCCCTGCAACTGAATTTGAACTATAGAGCTGGTCACCGTATGGCTGGACTATACGAATTAACGGCGTTGGATCCCGTGTATCACCATTTCTATACGGCCGTATATGACCGTCATACGGGTGTACGGTTATTGCTTTTGTGCGATACATAATACATTCTGCTCAACGTGTTACTACATAGGTTGATCGAATATTCGATGACTAACTCATTGGCAAGCTGATGTGTTTTGCCGTCTCCTGCTACCCGTTGCTATTACTGATCCATTTCATACCTCACTCATCGTCATTTCGCCACCACATTCATTTATTCTGTAATGTTCAAACTATTGATTTCGCGTTGTATTGAGAGTTCATGGAAGCACCGTTCATTGATAATGATTCCTGTCAGTGCATTCCTTTATTCAGCTATCTAATGTGACCACGGCTTCAAGTCAGATTCATAATCCAGGGTTCACTTTATACTGCCATTATGGATGCCCTGTGTGATTGACTGATTGATCAAGTCATTTTGTACTACAATTTAGTGGCTTGTGTTTTCGTATGACCGTAAGATGGGTCGTGTTACCGTACAGTGACCCTTACCGTACCCTGGAAGATCTGAGCTCACTGTATGTTTGTACAGGGCACGGAAAGTACCCGTCAGGTCACCGTAAATTGTACGGCCGTCACCGTATACGGTTGCGGTAACCAGCCCCTTAGGCAGGCACAATTAATTCTGCCAAATCGGTTAGCAAAACTTCCGCCACCCCTTCTGCAGCTGAGTGCTAACAACAATTATGGCAGAACCATTGAGTTGTTTATATAACAACGCCAGCACACTGATCTGGGAATCGACGTGGTAAATTTCCTAATGGACTTCACAAATATCGGTGAAATATCGAACTTGGTAGGCAGACTTGGACACATGACCCATACTTCCTCGTGTACTAGGTGGCGCCAACATTTGATGCACCTCGCCGTCTTCTTTTCAGTTTTAGCCAGCTCAGGCTTGCACATTCATGCTCTCTCCCCAGAGTACCTCGCGTGCCAATTGCAAAAGGCCGCATCCAGCTCTCCTCTAGCTGGGTGTCCAGAAGGAACGTTATTTGTGTCACCCACAGATACCAGAGCGAATTTTACCAAGGTCCAAGATGCCGTGGCGTCTCTGTGAGTAGCAACCAAATTTTCGTCGTTTGACTCCAACGTCGATATCCACCCGCGGCCTAGGCCACAGACGGGCGCCGCAACCATTTTGATTGGAAATGGAGAATACTTTGAAATGCTTAATGTAACGCGGTCCGCACCGCTCACCCTATTGGTATTCGTCACTTTGCGTCTCAATTTCGACCGCTGAACGATTTTTTTTTTCGTAGGGCCAGCTCGATCCTGCTACTGCGTATGACCCAGCGGGAAATGCTTCTCAGCGCAACCTCGTTCATATTTGGAATAATTTATATGTTCAGCCTGGGATGACCGACGAGGAGACAGCGACGCTGACCATTGCACCCTCGTCTGGACAACATTTCGGTAATACTAACTTCAGAGCGTATAATATCGACTTTGAAAATCGTGCAGTGAGTGCTATTTCTTTCTGGTATTAATACCGTCACGGACGAGCTTCCCGGGTTCAGGCCAATTACTCTATTTCTCCAGCTCTTGTCACCTCTATCACCTATGCAAATGCCTCGTTCTATGGCTGCGTCTTTGCCAGCTGGCAGGATACGTGGTACACTGGAAGTGGTGCATATACATATGCCTTTGACAGTATTATATATGGTAAAACTGATTGTAAGTTCCATGTTTTTTTTGCAGATTGCAGCCGCTGACGTTGTGGCAAGATCTTTTTGGTTATGGTACTGCGTAAGAATATTTTAATGCATACATAAAACCGCTGCGTAACCATGGAATAGCTGGTTCCAGAACGTGACCTTAGCAAACCGGGCTTGTGGTGGTGGTATCACAGCCTGGCAGGGTACAAGTGGCACCAAAAATGGGGCATACATTGCGGATTCCAAAATCATTCGGGTCAGTT